>JAOTRS010144863.1:0-12315 GCA_028565755.1 Dinotopterus cunningtoni | reverse complement strand
ACTGTTATATAAAGCTGTTGTGTTAAAAACAATTGTGTTACATAAAGCTGAGTTTAAATGAAACAGAGATCCAATTTATAAGAATAATAACACACACACACACACACACTAATTATGTCTAGCTCATGGTTGAGCCTAATGCACACCTTCAGTATTCATGAGCGCTAATTAAAACATTCGTATTACTTCACAGTGCTCTTTGCACAGCCACCGAATAGCAGCTTATATTACATAATGTCATCTTTGCCATAGCAACAGACTCATTTACAGTTTCTCAAAAACATTACGATTGTTTTTGTTTTATTACCTTAATGAGAGAGAGAGAGTGTGTGTGTTTATAGCTGCTATAATCTATCAGCCGTAACAGCACAAAGGCCACTCTGACTGGAGAATGGCTTCTAGCTAACTGGAATATGTGTGTGTGTGTGTGTGTGTGTGTGTGTGTGTGTGTGTGTGTGTGTGTGTTTGCACTGTACTACATACAGTACAGGGTCAAGTTGTAAAAGTTAGAAAGCAGAGGAAGTGTTAAAGTCAGCCGTGCTGTTTCGAGAAGCTCTTTAAGGTGAAGTTTAATCCTCTCCACACACTGCCTGTCAGGCCGCCGCTGCAGTACTGATCCAGGTTTCTTAGCAGCGAAGATTTATTTTTTGCAAACAGGAAAATGGAAATAGGTTTTCATGCGTCACTTTATTTATTTTTTTTTCATTCGCTGAACTTTTGGCCGCTCCGATGAAACTGTAGCAGGTAACTATTCTAGGAAACCGCTCTCACATCCACAGGGGGAAAATCAGCTGCTGGTTTAGTGTTTAAACTCTAGTGCTGTGCAAAAGTATTCATCCAGCCGCCCCCCAAACGTGTGAAGGGAACGTGAAATACTGTCCATGACTCGCATCTTCCTGATGAAGGTTCTCGATCAGAAACAACTGGCTAATACCAAAAACTCGCTCATAGCTTATAATTATAAACTGCAATTTGCAAAGGTGTGCTTACTGTAGTTTATAACTTTGATACTGAAATGGCTAACACAGATGGTAAAGCTGTTGAGTAGTGCATTAGAGCGAGTCTTGGGGAAATAAACACCACAGAGGTAGAAGACGGAAGGTAGAATTATGGATCGCTAAACGTTTAAAGAGTAAACATGGCTGTTTTATTCTGGTGCTTTCCGGAATCGTCTGGGAGTGTGCTAATGACATGCACATTCCTGTAATCAGTGACAAAGTGGCTGTGATTTACATTCTGCAAACGCCTTGATGGGAATCTCTTTTTCTTTTCTAATCACCATGCGGAGAACTCGCTCTGTATGTTAAATCCATTCCACCTGGAAAACCTGCTTGGAAATGCTTAATTATCCCTGACCTCACCAGTGTGTCCCTGAGGAGGAGGAGGAGGAGGAGGAGGAAGGGGAGGTGCCAGTGATGAATCCTGCAGAAGCATGAAATGGCATGAAGATTGTGAATGTAATAGTGACCTGATTCACAATCAGACAGGAGGGAGGCGCTGGAGCTTTCAAGCGAAATCACTCTGGCTTGTTTAGATGTGGATCAGATTGAGGAGGGTCAGGTGGAACACACCATGTCCTTAAATCACTGAACTTTTTCAGTGTGTTTCTGCACCACAATCATGTAGTGTGTTAAACCAACTAAATGACTCAGGGTAAGGGAACCAAACATGCCGTGTGTTGAGGATTGCGGATGACTTTTATCTGTTGTTAGCAGAAGTGTGAAGCGCTCTGGAGATTCGGACTGATGAAGAAAAGAAGAAAGTGAGCGTTCTAGTACACAAAGTATTGGAGCCATTGCTGTTATTATTTGGTAATGTATTAAGCGCAGCCCTGTGTTCCTCATGCTCAGGTGATTTCTATGATATCTACACGCACTTGGAAAAGGTTTGTTTACTCTGATGTTCAGGGAGAAACAAAAGAACCATTTTATCTCTGAGACTCGGCTACTGGGGGCCAATAAACACAATCACATTTATAGCATTAGGCAGACGTCCTTACTTTTTTTTATCGCATTGTGCATCTGAGTGTTAAGGGCCTTGCTCAAGGGCTCAACAGTGGCGGTGCTGGGGTTTGAACATGAGACCACCAGATTTGTAGCCCAACGTCTGAGCCACCACTGCCCATTCCGTCATATGGACGGTACTTTAATGCCTCCTTGAGAACTGCCACTACCTGATCTCGAGTCGCTGCTCAATTTCACATTATTGAGAATGTAATTCTGTAGAAGGGGCCTCGGCTGTAAATGTACTTTACATAATTTACTTTTACACCTGATCCATTAGACAGCGTTTAATTCTGAAAACCCAGATGACGGTTTTGCTTTTCAGTGTGGAACATTTTCTCTACAAAAGCCACACCCTTGGTGTCTTGTGTCTCACTCTGACGTGTTTCCATGAGGACTCTGGTCTAGTCTCGTCTGGACTGATAATCTGATGTTTTCCCTCTCGGTCAGACTTTTCAGAGCCACACTCCAGAGCTTGATGCCAATCGTTTTCTTAACATCTTGGATGTTAAGAAGGTAATTATGCAATAAAGAAATACAAAGGCTTAAAGGATTTCGGAGCTTCACCCGACGGTCCACAGACAGACAGGTTGAGTGCGTCGCTCTTAATCCTCCTGTATCTGGAGCTTTAGCAGTAGTGGCACGAGGGCACTGGAGGAGATTCTCTCCATCACATCTCAAACTTTTGCATTTCGGCCCACTGCCTGATGCGATGGTGCTTTACAGGGCAGCCAGCTGCTGCTAATGTGCAGCCATATTGGCTTTTATTAGACAATTAAATTAGATGACAGTCACAGTTTTGCTGTTAGAAGAACATGTGGTGTTTCACAGGGAGATCATGATGCTGCAAAAGAGACGCATAAAGAGTAGTTTTGTTGTTTATTACCTTTCATTGATTTCTCATCATGATATAAGACGCTACTACTCATACAAATCCCTCACACAGCCACCCGGGACAGGAGGATTAGGTGTCCAGGAACGTTCAGTAGACCAGGAATCATGGCCGCATTTTCTCTTCACCGTCCACTCAAAGAAAATCCCTGTTGACTTTTTATTGAGTTTTGACTGGACGTCATACTTTGAGCTCAGGCATTAAGGAGAGCTTCACTGAGAACTTTCTGAGTAGGAGACACCAAGGTGGAGTTTCCACCATGCAGGAGCTAATAGGTTTATTAATTATTAAAACTCTTTGCAAGGCAAATGACTACAGTACATGCTACAGTAGGTCCTTACAGAGTCTCCTCTTGAAACTTGTAGCTCGTCCCATCACACCAACACACAGTAAATCTGCTGCACTCCTTCAATCTAGAAATCCACATGAAATAGCATTCTACACTCCTGGCAGTCAGGATGAACAAACCGTAGTGTTCTTTTAAAAATTAGCTTTACAGTAGCTTGATGCAGCTTTGGATTTCCATTGTCCTTTAAAGGTCTGGAGGAAATGATTTTAAGCTAGGGTGTATTGTGCTCATTCATGTGCTGGTGTTAACGAGTTGTTAATTATGGCAGTTGATGAAAGAAAGTGACGTTTGGTGTGACAGTGCGGAGAGCAGTGTGACGGGTTTATGATGAGTTTTAAGGCACAGTGAAGTGAATAACATTAAATAGAAGAGATAAGGACTAATTCTGTCAGTGTTTCATACGAGCCTGAGTCGTGGGAATTATCGGCTTTACAACATGACATTTTTCACACATTCCTTTGTTCCAATCAGCTTTCAGGAGACGTGGTGTTTTATATAGAAAGGTGTCGAGTACAGCTGCCTTGCGTGTTTTCATTTCATTACATCTTTTGAGTTATAGGAGAGTGGTAATGATGCTTTAAAGGTTAGCTCTGAAAGTGCAGGAAGAAACAGTGTCCATAATGTTCCAAAAGCTATGAAAGGCCAAACATGAACTTAATATGCTTTGTTATTGTTTCTATAGTAACAGTTAATTCATAGGGATGTGTACAGCAAACATTCCAAATATATGCACTAAAAATAGAGACGTTTCCTATAAGGTTCTATATGAAATGTTTATACAGTATGGAATAAGTCTTCAATGTCAGTGCATTGTAAGAATCAGAAGTAAATCTGTTAGTTTAAGTATCAGCAGTTTATGCTTCTTTGCTGTTGCTTTGTATCAGAACTTGCTTCTCTTACAGAGTGTTCATAGGCTAAGGTTCATAATTTGGCCTACAGTATCTACACCACCACAATGAATCCAAAATGAAACAATCAAGATATGAGCAAAGTCTCTTAGCTTTAATTCAAAGGGGTTGACAAAAGTGTGACATTAACCATTCAGGAATTACAGCCAAGTACAACCATACACACAACACATTTGGGGTGGCTCATAAATAATGGAACAAATGGCCAAGAAGCAGTTGCATGGCTGCGGTGCTCCTGAGTGTGGTCATAACTGCATTTTCTATCTGTTCATCTCAACATGAGCTCCAAAGCCGTGTCTATGCAAACGTGGTTGTGTACAGAGGCCAAAAAACTTATCCTTGTTTCAATATTTATAAATTTAAAGAACATTCTGCCAATATTAACTGCAAACAGATAAAATTCCTATAATAAGGAATAAAATAAAATAAAATTCCTTCATTTTTCAGTAAGGAACGATGGAGCTGTTGATAACACTTTGGTTTTCATGTTAAACAGGAAGCGATAGAAGGTTAAAGCCCCTGTAAACGGTATCGTATTTCATTATCACTGAGGTTTCTTTAAACAAATTAAGATCCTTTTTTAACTATGTAACTCAAATCTGCATTGCTGCAGAGATTACAGTCTGTATTTACGGAAACTACCCGCCGCTCATTAATATTCAAACAAGATACAGTATTTTAATGCTCATTAATAATCATTATCTGACATGAGTAAGATCCACAACTGGCCTGAGTGTCAAGATATGACAAGAAAATAAATAACTCAGCTGTGAGAGGTGAGAAGCTTCAGAGTGGTGAGTTTATTGTATAATTGTAGCTATTCATGCTAACAATGCACATTAGTTCACGCCAGTGGATTAGCCTGCTAATAGTCTGTTTATTGGGAAGAGAGACATCACTAAACATAATCTTTTAACAAAATTAGCATTTTTTTTATTAATTAGTGGTTTAGTTGTTGCTGTTAAAAACATTGATTCAGTGTTTAATATGCTAACGCTGATTCACGCTAACTCACTCTGCTCCTGTCATCCTGAGAGAGCAGCTAGCAACATCACCTAAACACACTCTACCCAGAGAGCACCGAGACTTAAACGTACAATTACTTATGCAAATCAGATATCATCTAATTAAACGTGTAAATTTGCATACTGCATGAATTCAAAAACCTAGTATTTAACTGCTAGTGTTTAAATGTTAAATTCACGCTGTGTGCAGATGTACTGCAGGGAGAAAGACATGCAGCGGTAAGCAACAATGTAAGGACGTCTAGATTATCTCATGTGAGTGCTCCTTAAATCTTATTTTTAATATTATAAAAACTTTCATTAGAATACATACCAACAAGAGTGTACAGTAGATATTTCAATTCTCTCTGTCTTTATGTTTTCTCGTTCCTGATCTGCTTTTAGAGCCAGTTATTGGTGATTATTGTTAGAAGAAATGAATGTCATATTATAATCATATTAATAAAGCATATAAATCTCATAATAAAGCTTTATTTAGGTATTAGACAATCTCTCAGAGCTGTATTGCAGTCCAGCATTGTCGAGTCAGGACCAAATGAAAGCACCACTGAGTCAAGCTCTGGAAGTCTTTCCCATCTTACAG
Organism: Dinotopterus cunningtoni; assembly: GCA_028565755.1. Classification (NCBI taxonomy): domain Eukaryota; kingdom Metazoa; phylum Chordata; class Actinopteri; order Siluriformes; family Clariidae; genus Dinotopterus; species Dinotopterus cunningtoni. Next base: position 6,555 of record JAOTRS010144863.1, on the reverse strand, counting down.
TACATTTTACAGACTTGGAAGTTCTCAAGTTCTCTTTAAGTCCAAATTGTATTAAATCAAAGTCAAATACATAAAATACACAAAACATCTTGAGCCTGGACTCAGTTCCCAAAGCTCTGTTATCTCACAACCTCATGCACTTGACTATAGTGTTAGCTCAGAGGGTTAGGGCATACTGAGATACATGTGCCCATGTTCATGTGGAATTTAATTGCACATTCATAAGTGTGTATTAAAAATGTACAGTACCATCTGTTAAATTCAGAGATGAACCAATTTTTTTCAAGCTTGATTTTTTCATGACATAAGGGCATTTTAAATTAAAATTTCTTCTCGTCCCGTCGGCCGATTGTGATGAAACAAAGCCCATATGTTACTCAGAGCTCAGTCTAATACACCTGTGTAAACCCTGTTAAAATTCCTTCAGTAGTTTTAACATGATGTGTGCACAAGCAAACAGACAGAAAAAAACCCATATTCATGTGTTCCAGGACAAATATATAATTTTTCGACATAAACACTTTTTGTTTATCTGTTAATAAAGTTCAGGCTTCGGCCCTTCAATAAGCATTTCACTGTAATGAGCACTTTTATTTTCTGGCCCTTGAGAATCCCAGAAAACTGTAAGCATCATGGTGTACAGAACAGAGAACACCAAGTGAAGTGGCTTTCAGGTAAGCTGATCTGATGATGATGATGATGATGATGATGATGATATTGAATGAATTACTGTAGATGAAGATCAAAAATCCAAGTGAGACGGTTAAGGCGAAAGAAGAAGAAGAATTCACATTGAAAATAATCGATTAGAAAGACAGTTGATTGTCTGCTCAGAGGAGATGTGAAGATTTCCCTCTCGCTTACGTCTAAATAAAGCTGGATGCTCTGAACACCTGAGATCACTAACGTGCTCCTGTTTGGAAACTGCATGATGCAACAGCAGGCAATCTGAGCTGGCGGCCCATCAGCACCTGAGGCCCAGGTGAAAGAAAGAATGAGTGAATAAGCTCATTTCGATAGAAGACAAAAGCACCATCAGGGGAGTACGCAGTGGGCCGGCGTTATGCTAAGCTAATCAGACAGGTTCAAGTCCATAAAACCCCAACCAGGGAGAGGAGAGGAAGTGTTACGGCTCTGAGTGTTAATGCCGTTCTAGTGAACAGGAAGTCCACTGGGTAGACACTCTACTCTCCAATTACAGCCTTCTGCTCTGACTCGAACACGTCTCATCAGTCCTGAGGCTGGAGCTTTATTCTCTTTCACATTTTCTCTGTAAAAAAAAAAAATCCAGCTTGAAATGAAGCCGCGGAATCGTCGATTGTCTGACTCGTAACGTAGCTGAGCTGAGGTTCGAAATTGTTAAAGATAAATCAGTATTTCTGATTAAATTCTGTTTAACGTAAAATGTAAAAATATATATATATATTTCTAATTCCCTTTAAATAATTTTAAATGCATGCTTTTGGAAACTGGATTTGAATATTCTAGAAGACTTTTGATCAGATGCTCTGGCGATATATTTCCAGCTTAAAGTTAAAAGCGCTATATAAATAAAATTGAATTGAACTGAATTGAAGTGGCACGCTTTCACTGACTTCAGACCATCACTCACTCTCTCTCTCACCGGCCGCTCTTGTATCTATTTCATAAAGAACTAAACTCATGTCTGGTCTTCGGAACCAAAAGCTGTAACCTCGGAGAACAGCTGCACTCACACTGGAGACTCTTCCATTATAATCGGGAGCTGTTGCACCTCAGTCTAAACTTCACTCAATCATCTCATCATGTGCTGTGAGATAAAATCATCACCGCTAAAAAGAACAGCCCAGAAAACTGCAGATGGTGGGCGGAGCTTCCACAGCCGTCTGTCACAACAGCACATTATGAATCTTCAGCGGGTTTAGCAATGACGCTGAGTCAGCGAGTCTGGAACCTAAAGTTATATATTCCACTTAAAGTAGAATACATCACATCTTACACACTGCTGATAAGTAAAGACACACACGTGCGCGCACAAACACTCACTCGAGGAGTGTCTAGACAGCAACTTTTTTTCGTTCTCAAGAGAAAATTTCCCACAGAGTGTCATTCCCTCCGTCTTCTCCACAGTCGCCTGATATCCCATTATCTTCTCGTCCATCTCCTCTAGAAAGTGCAGCACTGACACACACACACACACACACACACACACACACACACATACACACACACACACACACGCACTTGGAAAAGATGAAAAGAGACCCCGTCTGAGATGTCAGCGAGAGGAGGGTTTTTTGGAGAAAAAGAAAAAGGCGTAGAGCAGAGAAGAAGCGCACACTCCTCTGGAGGACGGCTGAATCAGTGACTGTAAATAGAGATAAATGGGCCTCCCCAGTGCTCAAATATTTGCCACAAAATTGCAGGCACACCAACACGTCCGACAGGCTGATGGATCAGCAGCGAGCGGCGAGCCGAGAGAAAGACGAGCGTTCTCTCTCACCGACGCCAAGTCGCTCTTAATCCCTGCAGCAGGTCAGAAGCGGGAATCTTCAAACGACACTTAATCTTTATTTATATCTAAAAAAAAACTCTTGTCTGTTCATCCCTCTTCATCTCAGAGCTGTAAAGACAATGTGACGATAAACATCAGATGGGCTTAGGGAAGAGGAAATCTGCGTGGCCTTCTGGGAAAACTCCCAGTTCCCAGACACCTCACACACCAGGTGTGTACGGTGCAGGTGCAGGTGTAGCGCGCATCGATCAGTGCTGGGAAACCGTCAGTCTGCCTGCTTTAATACCGAACTTGTGTCTGATTTTCTACCGTGTTTAACGTCACACCTTGATCCGGTTGCTCATTATGTTCTGAAGTGAAGCGTACATCTGCAGATTTAACAGATTTAGTTTAAAAAGCAGCTGTGAAATGATCTCAGGCTGTTTCTGATGATACTCTAGAGGTTAAATCTGTGATGGGTTAAAAAAATAAACAAACAAGTAAACAAACTGTCCTGTAAGTCTTTACATTAAAAATATAATGATGAACACATCCTGTGAGTTGTTACTTTCCAGGCTTTTATTAATAAAACAATTACCCGACCCGATACAATATAATCATGATGATCAGGTGCTGATTTGATTGATATTGTGATTCTTTTAGCATCACGATGTTATAAATGTCCTCGTTAAATTTTTCATCCAAAATAACCTAAGCAAGTAACTTTCTCCTCAGGAGCCTGTGCTGCGTGAATAGTTTAGAGCACGCCACCTCCAGGATTATAGAGGAACAGCAACATTTTACCACCTCTGTTTGGCGATGCATTAACTGCACTGCGATACGTAACTGAATCGATTTTCCCCATCTCTAATGGTTTCCCTCCCAGCAAGGCTGACCTGTATCTCCAGCTTCCTGTATAAACCTTTTGTGTGTGTGTGTGTGTGTGTGTGTGTCAGCCTGCTCACATTCCCTTCTACGTCTCTCGATGTGTAGCCTTAAACAACTCGTGTGTATACCCATACACTCTGTTTATCTCCAGACATGTTTATGACAAAGTGTTGGTGGTGTAGCGAGCTAATCTTTATAGCAACTTTTGCTAACAAGTTGTAAAATAGCAAATCCAGCTGTTTTAGTGTATCTGTGTCAACATGTGATGGTGAGTAACTCTCCAATGTTCTGCGTACAGCTTAATAAGTTTAAGAATTACTTGCTGTAGAAACTTACTTTAATTCCATCGCAAAAATATAAAAAAGACTTTTTCCCCATCAGCCCCTGATCCTGTCTATAAACTGTATAAAGAAGATCTCTGAGGCTTTTGGATAAACCAGACAGCAGGTTTGTAGACACGATAAAAGTATTTTTAAGTAATTTATGGGGAAGTTTTCAGTAAAGTCTCACTCTGTGGTCAGGAGGAGGAAGAATAAAACACCTCTGTTATCATGGTGTCACCACGTTGCCGGGAAATAGGAGAAATGAACTCTGCCGTCAAGATCTGAACTTCAAAGATAGACCAAAGATGCTCTGTTTGTGAAAGTTTGTGTCTCGCTTTGAGCCCAAGCAGCAGACGTTATTAATATTTCAATGCCAGCTTATTAAAAGCCTGAAACCCATTCTGCAGCCTGGAGGATAGAAATAGACGAGCGCACTGCGGGGAAGAGTAATCGCCAGTGATGGGGGTAAATAAAACACAACCTCATGAAAACATCCTGAGAAATCTTTTTGGAATGCTGATGAGAACTTCGGAAAGACGCCAACTGAGATGAGAGCTGAGAGCTGGACCGTGAGGCTCTTCACCATAACCCTGATTCGGACGTGATAAGAGAGGGAGATGGAGATGGGGATAAGAAGTGAGTGAGTGAGAGATAGTAAAACAGATGATGACATTCTGACTGAAAAGTTGCCCACGCATGCAAGACATGATGTCCAGGTTTCTGTCTGTTCCCCATCGTCCTTCCCTCAATCTCCCTCCCGGATTTTAACGCTCTCTCCAGGGGACGCTGAAAAGGCTCGACGGGCGCTCGCAGATGTGCCACAAATCATGCCATCCGTCTGGTACATGACTCATTTGTGCATCCTTGTCCACCTGCTCGCTCCCTTTTCAGATCACTCAGCGGGAGGCGGGAAAACAACGGCGCTCCATGAAGACGTTGGCTCCCAAAGACGCGTGGCTTCAGGTGTGACCGTGAGGAACGCGGTCATTGAGTTCCACGTGGCAGGAGAATAAGAATCGCTCGCTCTCTGCCTCTCACACTGAACACTGCAGGAGCGTAACACAGATCCTCAAGAGAGTGGCCTGAAAAAGATTATCCACATTCTCTCCTGAAGTGGAAAACCCAGCGGGACACGGGGGTAATACACCACCTGTGTTTCTCTGGCACTTTATGAGGGACGTTCAGGATCAGATTAGTCTGTGAGTCATGTCTTCTGAGAAGATCTAATTGTAACTGGCAGAGCTCTAGGCTCCATTTTTCAAAGAAATGTCCTTATCCATAATCTGACACAGGAGAGAGGAGAAGCAGGGGTTTTTCATCAGATCTACAGCTTGTGCAATTTAGGATTGTTTCCTTTTTTATAAAGCAAAGCCGAAAAACTTCACACACTGACAAGAACCTGAGCTCAGGATCGAACTGAGAACCCTGGAGCAGTGAGATACTGTAGCACCATGACCTCTAACATCACCCCGCCCTTATTTACAGCATGGCATATTGATCCTTTACACCTATCAGTCCAAGTGTTGAGTCTGAATCAGAGCGAAATTAATTCTTTCTGATTCGTTTGGTTTGGTTTCACCAAAGGAAAATGATCCAAAAAACAAACAATGCTGCCTGAGATGTGTATAAAGGTCATGAAAAGCTGAAATAAACTCCAAATAAACTGTTACATTCGTTACAGCAAAAGTTCAACAAAAAAAGTTGCAGAAAGACATAACCTGAGTGCAGAGAGCACGGAGTCGGTGCTGAATAAATAATAACTAGTTTATTATCGTTTAATCTTTAGTAAATAATTCGTTTTAAATGTTTTGCAAGACTCAACCAGCATTTGGTTTCATCTCTGTTTTGTCAGAAGAAACCTTCAGTGCACGCTTCAGTGTTTCTCCAGCACTACAGCTCTCTGATCCATGCTTTAACACCCTCACTAAGAAGGTATTTTTATTTTTGGGGGGAAATAATAATAAGAATTAATGTTTTGTTCTGTTGTGTTTTTACAGAAACCCTCACATAGTTAAAATGTCACTTAATGCTAATATATTGAGAATCAGATAAAACTGCATAAAATGTGAATATTTTATATGATGTGTAACAGCACGAATGTATTTGAGCATTGATTTGACTTCATTCCATGCCATAAACTACAAGGCAATACTGTGTAAAGGCAGCATGGCATACTGTACCTCAACCAAGTGGTAGAGATGGCTCAATCTGGTTAAATTTAACACATTAATCAATATATGATATGGTGACTCTGCCAAAAAGTTGCATGCTCGTTCACTTCCTGCAGTCAGCTTGATTTAGAAACAAATTAGGTAAAGTCATACTGACACAATTCAGAATCATCCTCCAGGAAGCAGAAATACACATGGACATTTTTCATGTACAGTGCTGATCACATGACCATTCAACGTCTACTCCATCCATATTTCTGAGAAAATGGCAGTTGAGGGACAAACTGATGGTTGTAATCTATCCTTTTTTCTGCCCATGTTCTAATTTATTGCTATAATTTCTTTATTCTGCAAAGCTAAATTGTGACAATGAGCAAAGTGCTATATAAATAAAACTGAATTTAATTATTTACTACTTGGGTCCTGATTTCATAGATGGATGGATGGATGGATGGATGGATAGATAGATAGATAGATAGATAGATAGATAGATAGATAGATAGACTGTAAAAAATAAATAGTACATTTTACGGTCAAAAAAATGGCAGCTGTGGTTGCCAGAAGTTTACCGTAAAAATTATGGTGGCAATGTTTTTGGTTGTACGGGATTGCACTCATTATACTGGATATTTTACAGATTTTAATTTTTTTTTTTTTTTACAGTTTATAAGTGTCTAATTAACATGTTTATGTTGTTATA
>JAOTRS010144808.1:0-24010 GCA_028565755.1 Dinotopterus cunningtoni | reverse complement strand
CCATCGACTAGGCATGAAGTTAATGAGAGGCGATTAGACACACACACACACACACACACACACACACACACACACACACACACACACAGGTATTCCTAATAAAGTGGACACAAAGATCATATAGGAAAAAGGCACAGATTACTGTTTCTAGTTCTATAAAATTAACTTGAATGGTATGAGCTGTATTTATATGATCACTCGCTCTACAATTACTTTACTTTTTCCCAGCATTTACAAACAAGTTTTGTTTATATAGTTCAGTGCCAGGCTTAACTGCTAACTTAATGGATGTATCTTTATTTCTTCTATTCTTTGCCAAACCAGGTGACGTGACGGAGTGTCTAAAGACTGCCTACTCCTGCTTTGTCAAGGCATGTAACACCACAGGAAAGAAGTCGGTAGACGCATGCCACAACGCCGCCTTGCTTGCCCATGATGGTCGAGCCTTAGAGGGTGGTCCAGATCCCGTGGTGGCTCATAGCTACTATAAGAAAGCCTGTGAGGGAGGATTTGCACCTAGCTGCTTCAATCTGAGTGCCCTATACATTCAGGGCTCGGCAGATGTGAACAAAAACATGCCTGAGGCATTGAAGTATGCCATGCGGGCGTGTGACTTGGGGCACGTTTACGGCTGCTCGAATGCCAGCCGCATGTACAAACTGGGGGATGGCACGGAGAAGGATGACAAGAAGGCGATGGAGCTGATGAACAAAGCGAAAGAACTTCACGGACAACAGAAAGAACAGCAACTGAAATTCGGAGAGTGAGACAAGGACAAAGTGCCACATTGTGGGTGATACTCAGTACCTGCTATACAAGATTTAGGAATGTGTGAGAGGTGTAGCTGCATAGTATGTGTCCTAGGGCTGTTTCATTTGATTAGTTGATGATTGGAAAATTAGATCGATATGTAACAAATGTGGACATTTTGAAATGTGAATGTGTAAATCTGATAGTACTATATTGTATGTTAATAAATGTGTTATTTAATGCATTAAACATAGTTAATAACATTGTTTTATTTCTAGTGGCATGGAGTAACTTAAGGCAGGGGATCTCAGCCACTTTCGACCCCCTTCCAGTGGAAAAACATTAAGAGCACAATCTACCTGTTTAATATCAGCCACGTGTGCTGCATTGTTTTTTTACTGGATCAGTAAGATTTGACATTACTCCATATTCATTCCTGGTCTGTGTTTGGGCATTGGTGGCTCGGTGGTAGGTTTCCCGCCTGCCATGCAGAAAGCCTGGGTTCAATTCCCACCAAATGCCTAAACCCCAGCCTCTGCAGTGCCGGTCTCAAGCCCTGATAATATGGGAGGGTTGCATCAGGAAGGGCATCCGATGTAAACCCTGTGTCAAGTTGTGTGCGGATTGGATGGTCTGTTGTGGCGACCCCTTAACGGGATCAACTGAAAGACTAACTAACATTCCTGTTTTATGTTTCTGAGCATTAGATCCTAATCCATACTACAAAAAAAGACATCTTGGCAAGTGAAATATTCTTGAATTTAGCCAAACCTACCCACTTTCTTAAAATAATATTCCAACGAACCAAATATAAGATTATTAAGCTTATTTCTAGTCTATGGTATTACAATTGCAAGAAAACAACTTCTTTTGTAAACCCTGGCTCTCAAGATAATCGAATCTGCATTCACAGACACATCCACATGTAATGATAAGTTTAGTTTAAACAGAACGCTAATGGATCTTATAATACACAGTATAATGTCTAAAGATCATGTCTGGCTTTGCATCATACAATAACGGCATGAGACTGATTTGCTTGATCTAATCTAATGTATTCTAATCTAATCTGCTAAATCATATTCTGTGCTTAATAATGTTAGGTGGTCCTTAACTCAGGAAATATTTTCTCCTAATTGTCATAGCATCGGTATTAATCCTTTTCACTCAAATGAAACTAATACAGCTTTCTAAATTACTTGCTTGTTTTCTGGTGATTACAGGCTCATTTAGTCTGCTTTATACCAGAAAGATAGATTCCTCACCCTCCCTGAACCAGACTTTCACAGTTTGAGTCCTGGAATATGGTCGTGCCATCAGGGCAGGAAAACTCCATAGACGGTATACCCTGGTCATTCAGTACATTCAGGTCGTCAGCTGACTTCTTTTTATTCCCACATAAAGTTGCTGAGCCTAGACCTGACCAGCTAAAGCAACCCCAGATCATACTGATCACACTGACTCCAGAGGCTTGTACAATGTCCACTACGCATGATTGATATATCACTTTATATGCTTCCCTTTTATCCCAGATGTGCCCATCGTTCAGAAATAGGGTTATTCTGCTATTCATCAGACTACATGACTCTTTCCATTGCTCCAGAGTTCAAGCTTTACGATGCCTAGCAGTTATATAAGTGTTTTTTTTTTTTTCCTGATAAGTCTCATTAATAAGTGGTTTTCTTCTGGAAACACAGCTGTCTAATCCCAGTCCTGTGAATTCTCATGACGTGTCCATGATTTCTACAATTTTGTACCATGCATTGCATTGCGATTTAACTGATTTCTTTAATTCCAATAAATTCTAAAATTTTGAACCTTCTGAAACAGTGAATTTGTTTTGGCCAGACTGTGTACTATATATTCCATCCCCACTCATTCCCACCTCTGAAGTAAGAGTGTGGGTAACTGTGAGAATCTTTGTCACTCCTTAAAAACTGATAAAAACTGCCAAATTAAAGACAAACAAATAATAGTCAAAACTATATAAAATTCTGTGCTGTTCTGGAGACATGATGTCTTCTCAAGCCAGAGGTCAGGAGTTTTGACCTGACTCCAGGCGGTCTTGTATTTGAATTTGAAATCAGAAAACCCAGAAGTAACTTGTGTGAACACTTTGACAACATGTGAAACGTCACACATATAATAACCCAAGCTCAGGATTGAACCCTGGAACGAACCCTCACTCATCCATTTCCACCCAGGTAGAGCTGGTGATTAGCTGTATGAGTGTACATGAGTTGAATCATGTGTGTTATTTAAGATAACAGAGTTAGGATTAATGAAGTGGTTCCTAACAAACATCCATAGAGCCCATGGCTATGCATCACAGACCCTTAGAGGTCCCTTCAAAATCACTGTTCTAGCCCAGAGGTTGCCAAAACTGGTTCTGGAGAACCCTCCAGGAGACATCTTATTTTTCGATGCTCCCAGCATACTGAATTAACTCATCAGCCAATTTTTAGTACATCGCTGTGGTTTAGTGGGTGTGTTGGGGGCAGCAAGCTCACTGAAATGTTCAAGACAGGGAGTTCTCCAAGAACAAGGTTGGGAACGTGTACTGTAAACAGACATGCAAGAAGTACATAGGAGTGTGAGTCAAAAATGATCTGCACTCCGATTATATTAAAACTTCTGTTGAACGGAAACCACTGTCTTATCAGCGGTTTCCGTTCAGCGCTACTGTCTCCCCAGTCACTGCTGTGCAGGTGTGAACTTGTCACAACAGTTCATCTGTAACTGCGGTGTGAGCAAAAATGGATGCACCACTTGTGATTTGAACAAAGTAAGAGAAGCATGGAGTGTTTTTTTTGGGGGGTCTTTTTGTGCTCTGAAGGTGTATCCGGTGCCGAAACAACTTACGGAAGAGCATAAACAGAAGTGTTTTGATAGCTGCAAAAAAATTAATAAAATTTGGGCCGACTTTTCTTAAAGAGAAACAGTACTGGTGATAAGACATAGATTAACCACTATGATGCTCCATCACTCTGCAATATGATCAATCTGAACTAATGAACTCAGACCAGATGATCTTTTTACCATTGCTCCAAAATCCAATCTTTATGCTCCCAAACAAACTAAAGCTTTTATGATGAGTCTCACTAAAAAGTGCGTTTCATGTGGACACAGCTGTTTAGTCCCAATCCTGTGAGTTCTCATCACATTGTATGCATGAAAATGCTCTCACTATCACTATTAAAAATAGCTATGATTTTTTTTCTGACATTTCTTTCACAAAGTTGAAGGTACAGACCAGTCCTTAAAAGTTTTCAATAATGTGTTCTACAGTTTTTATTCCAATTCCAGTAATTTCAAATTTCCTTAATTGTTTTCGGTTCTTGATGCAGGTCAATAATTTGACCTTTTTAAAATGGCGACTTCTGTTCTGGCCAGTCAGTGTATATTCTATCCCCAGGCATCTAGTTATTCATTATCCCTGATGAAGCAAGTGCATGTGTCAAGAATCTTTCTCATTGTAGACATAAACTGTTAATTTAAAGACAAAAAAATTGTTAAAGTGGTTTCAAATTCTCCAGTGGTGTTCTGGTGGCATGCTACCTTCTTAAGCTAGCGGTCAGGAGTTTAATTCTGACTCTGGAAGAGCATAAACTCACGGAAGAGCATGAACAGAAGTGTTTGGATATCTGCAAATAGAATTTGGACTGATACTTTGAGGGAGGTAAAAGTTTCTTAAAGAGAATAATTAGTGGTGACGAGACATGGGTCCATCACTATAAGCCTGAGGGTAAATGGCAGAGTACGGAACGGGAACATCCTCTATCCCCAACCAAGAAAAAAGTTCAAAAATCAACCATCAGCTGGAAAACTGATGCTTACAGTTTTCTGGGATTTTCAAGGGCCAGTATTGGAACATTAAGGAAAAGCGTTCAACAATCAACAAAACATGCATGTCTCCTGCCCACACTGTCGACCATCTGCAAAAACTTTGTTCTGAGGTGTTATCCTCCATATAAGTAAGTGAGGTGTAAGTATCCTCCATATAGTCCTGATCATGCTCCATCTGATTTTCACCTGTATGGTCCTCCTGAAAGCAGCCCTGCAAAGGCAAAGATTCACTTTTAATGAAAAAGTAAAGACAGCAGTGCATTTGAGGCTCGCAGCTCCACTCAAAATATTTTAAATGAGAGAATATGAAAGTTTGTTGGCAGATGGACAGAGTCTATTGAAAAGCAATTAGATAATGTCGAAAAAAATATATTCTATTTGTCTTTTTCTAAATGTTTATTTAAATACATTCTGCAGCCAGAGTGTGGATCATTTTTGACTCACCCTCGTAAAAAAACAATGATTCTAAGATAAATTGTATGCACCAAAATCTGTTGCCATTTTTATGTCTACAGTTACTTTCCTCAGAACTTTTTTTTAGATCGAAACAGACTCATATTTTAAACATTCTTAGAAACTCTAAAAAAAAATTCAGATTTAAAAAAAGAAAGTGTGGATAGTTCATGGACTGAGTTGATTGACTAGTAATCATGCAAAACATGTTGCATAGATTTAATTATAAATCTGGGTTTAAGACAGAATTCTTGCATGTCTGCAGTTCAGCACAGCAACCAGCAGGGGGAACTAAACTCAAAGTTATTCACTCTTAAACACTCACTTGGTGAAGTGCAGTGATATAACCATGGCTTCATGGGTTATTTCGTGGGTGTGTTTTCCTTAAAATTATATTAGATTTTAGATTATTTTTAATGCATGAAGTCAGCGATGTTCTCTTGAGAATGAAGATAAAACTGCGGGTTGTAAGTGCGTGCACGCGCATTTCACAAACGCGCACACGCGCTTCACCCACCGACACCTTCAGGAAGCGCGTGGACCGAGAGAAGCAAGACGCCCGAAGCTCCGCCCACTTTCTGTCGCTGCAGTTCAAACAGTACGTCTGCGCGTGCACTTGAGTTGAGTTTCCAGGGCTCGAGCGGTGCTGTATCAGGATTTGTTTGTGTCTGAATCCAGCGTAGGAGCGCGTGCGTTGCGACTGGACCTGGAGGTAAAGTTTGCGTGTGTGTTTTGTTTTTGTCCAGAGCTGTGCCTTGATGCACAGGAGAAGGAGGGGTGATATTCCGTTAGCTAGCTTATATAGCAGCTAGCAGTGCTTAGCAAACCACCTAAATCCTACTGAACCAGGCGCGCGCGTTTTACTGCATAGTCCTATAAACGCTAAGATACAAAGATGTAAAGATGGTGGTGTTCAGGTCTGCGGTCTGGCATGGGCTTTGTTTACATTTAGCTCTAAAGTGTGCATGCTCTATCTGCTTTTAGTTGATGTGTTTAGTGCTGCAAAATGTCCTTCCCTAGGTTTTAGGGTGTGTGTGTGTTCCCTGACAACAATACCCAGAGAGACACAGTGAAAGAGTTCATATGCATATAATAATAAACATAATAATGCATGCAACTTTGTGCATGTTGTGTCTAAGGCACCACTCCTTAAAATTTAACTTTCAAATAACTCCTGTGCATGAGGCTTGAGCTTGAGGAAGACATCACAAAGCAGAAGGCCTATCACGCCCTCTGTGAGAGATGGCATGCATGCATTCAGAGCTCCAGAGCAGTGGCATGATAAGTTGGTACTTGAGCTGTGTCTTTAATACCCAGATTTCCTGCAAAGGGTCTGTAAGAATCAATAAACAAACAAACAGTTTTACAGCGGATTGTTGCACAGGCTGTATTTGCCCCATTGTCTGTTGTTTGATCATGCAGGGGGGTGGCATGCTGGCTTAGTTGTTAGCACTGTCGCCTTGCACCTCCAGGGTCCGGATTCGTTTTCTGTCTTGGATCTGTGTGCATGGACTTTGGTTGTTCTCCCCTTGCTTTGTGGGTTTCCTCCTACAGTCCAAAGTCATGCAGATTAGACTAACTGATTTTCCCAAATTGCCTGTAGTATGTGAATAAGCATGTGTGTGTATGTATATGCGTATGCTCTGTGATGGATTGGCACCCTGTCCAGGGTTGTACCTATCTCGTGCCCCAAGTCTCCTGGGATCCACACAACCCTGTATACGGGATAAAGCAGTATGGAAGATGAGTGAGTGATTATGCAGGCAGACAGGAATTGTTTAAATTAAATTTAAGTACACTTCTTGTCTTTGCTTTCCTGGAATAGTTTGTACGTACTGTAATAGCGAAGCTGCTGAACCCATCATGCTGTAACTCCAACTGTATACCCACATCACCACATTATTCCCTGGTAATCTTTTCACTGTTGAGACGCTGGCCTGTCTGAGTTAAATACTATACTTAGGATGCTTTAAAACAGGCAGAGTTTTTGCTCCTTCCTGTGGTGTCTTTGAGCCAAAGTGATATCGAATTAATCATGTCGGCAGTGCTCTTATTGATGTTTAATTCTCAGTTGGTTTGCAAGTTTTTCAGACTTTTTAAAATTCCTAATAAGTTTGGCAACAGTGTTATGGTGTGTGTGTGTGTGTGTGTGAGAGAGGTCCATTCCAAACCTCCTGATTCATACATGACAACGCTTTCTCAGGTCAAAAGCATTCCTAAAGGTCCTTAAATTTTTAAGGGATGCATGATTTCTTAAAAAAAAAACATAAAACATTGTGATCATTTTGACACACATTAACTTACGAATTAAACTGTAATACGTAACTATTAAATGTACTATTTTGTATTCAAACAGTTATCGAGCCTAATAGCAAATAATGGCACAACTGATTTTATTAAGTCATTGTTTGCTAATATTTATTACATCAAACATATAAAAAAAATATTAACAAACTCAAGATACATTCCCAACTATGCGTATATCTCCTGTAATAAAATTGTGATTAAATAATTGCACAGGTCTGTATCATGATTTCGATTTTTTAAGTTTTAGTGAGCATCTTCTGGAAACTCAGACTATTGTACTTTCAAAACCCAGTAGCCTTCATTATGATTATCAATATTTCTTATTTTTTTAATGAATATTTAGTCTCAAAAGTGGGCTCTTGTATAATAAACATCTTGTAGTGTTCCTTTTTTTTTTGTCAGATATTTTATACAAGTTATAAAATGACTTTCATCACCAACAAAGAAGTACTTGGAGTAGTAGCATGGATTGATTGGTGGGGCAGTAAAGTAACAAAACATGATACATCTCATTTGTTTTTAAATGTGCTCGCAACTTAGTTTGCGTGGAATTTAATTGCACACTTAGAAGCATGTTTCAAAAAAGGTACAACGCCATCTGTTAAATTCTGGAATGAACTTAAATTTTTGAGAAGCAGAATGCAGGTGTGAGATCGCATTTATTAAGTAGATTTCAACTGCACACTCATAAGCGCACATTTAAAAATGTTCAGCGGCATCTGTTGAATTTTGAGATTAACTACTAATTATTAATCACGTTTTTCACTATTTAACTCCTGTAAAGGATGAGTTGAGAGGCAGAAATTTTAGGGTCTTAAGGGTCACAGTGTGGCAGCGTTCCCAAATCTCCTTACCAGCAAACTATTTGTCTGGGCAGAGGAAAGCCTTTTGTTCAGTAGAATGGAGCCTTATCATTTATGTTAGGGTTGATGAAAGGTTTATGATGATGTAGAGTAGTCGTTTTTTTTTTATTGTTTGTTTTTCCCTTCCGTGTGCTGAGAACTTTAATTGGATGTTTAGGATGCATCATGGGTGTACAGTAAATACACGTATATTTTATGTATGAAGGGCGTTCAATTCAAATCGGAATTTGTGATTAAATTTCTGCTGAATGAAGACGTAAAAGTGATTGACATTCACAAAAGACATCAAGCACAGAACGATGATGAGACTCTTATATTTGAACGGTGCAAATGCCTTAAAGAAAGCTGTATGTCTATGAACATTCAGCACGTGTAACACCTGATCTTTGAAAATCGCCATATATCTTGTTGCCAAGTTGCAGAAGAGAAGCGTCTGTCATGGACATTACAGGAACTCGGCTGGAAGTTATTGCTACGTCCCCTGTACAGTCACGACCTCGCTCCAAGCCATTTCCATACGTCTGGGTCATTAAAGAAGTTCCTGGGAGGCCAGCGTTTCAGGGGTGATGCAGACATATTGAGAGATCTTTCTACCTTGATGGTATCCAAGCACTAGTAAAACACTGGAATAAGTGCATTAAGGTTGCAGCGGATTATAGAGCGAAATAAAGGAAGTTTTTACTTTTGTAACTGCATTCATATTCATGTGATATTTTGCACAATTGGAAATCCCGGCTTGACTTGAACACCCCTTGTATGTTAAATATATAAAAATGTTGTTGTCCTTTCGGCTCGTCCCGTAATACAGACATTTTACCAAAATGGTACAGGAAGGTGTTTGTTCAGGACTTCTGTATAGCCTCGATCAGTAGGCTAATCCTGCGTCTCAATATTGAGCGAAACAAGTGTTCAGGTTTTTGTTTTTCAGAACTGAAGTTTCTACCTGTGATTGAGAAGAGAATGAAAGAAAAATGTATAACTGTGAATTTTTCTTGTTCTCTCATTAAATAGAGACATTATGAAGCAAAATAAAATGTGTGAGGAAGTGGTAACAGACATCTGTGGTGTTTCTGGAGAGTGTTTTGAGCTGTTACAGGAAAATAATAGCTGTCCTCTGACTATAATCCACTTAGCTTTGTGTTGTCCTTTGTCACACCATCGCGCTTTGGGTTATTATTGTTTTTTTCCTATAACAACATGGTCTGTTATGTGCAATGTCATACTTAAATTAATAAATGGCCTAAGATTTTTATGTATATTTGCTTTAACTCTGGTTGGGATTAGTCTGTAGTTTTGGACCATCATACGAAAAAGTTTTTTCGCCCAGGCCACTAAGTATGTGGACACCTTAGCGTTATGTCTGCATATCCTTGCATAGGATGTCATTTTTTTCCCCCCTTACACTCTCCTGGGAAGGCTTTCTGCTAGATTTTAGAGCGTGGCTGAGGGATCGATGTTCATTCATCTATAAGAGAATAAACGAGATTAAGCCGTGATGTTGGGTAAGGAGGTCTGGTGGTGCAATCGGTGTTCAGTGGGGTTGAGCTCAGGGCTCTTGAGGTGTTCCAGATCAACCTTAAAACACACTGCCTTTTATGGAGCTCGTTGTGGGAACAGTTTAGAGAAAAAAAACACCTATGGGTGTGATGGTCATGGTGTCGACAAAGTTTTGTTTGTATATGTGTAGACTATTTTAGTTTGAGAAGTTTATATGTTTTGTAAAATATGTCTAGGTTTGTTTCATAGACTAGAAGAGTCTGATGTACTTTGCACTATTTGGTACTGTGTGGCTGCATAGAAGGCAAGCAGTGCCGTTCCCAGTAATGACCTTCCCTACTTATCAAACAAGTTCTCTAATGAATCACAGGATGTTCTGTTGAGTGTGTGAGGACGCTGAATGATTTAGACTATTTGTGATCCACCCATTCTGCGAGTGTTAATAGTAAATCATATGCTTTTAAATAACGAGCGCAATATAAGTATATAGATACATATGGTTGCTAAATATTTGGTGAATATACTTTGATGAATATACTACTGTCTAATATTTGCTTCTTACCGCCAGTCTATACTGTATATATAATATGTGTACTGTGTGTATATATATATATATATATATATAAAATGTGTGTATATAAAATGTGTATATATGTGTCTATGGGTGTATAGATAGTATACATCTGCATACGATGTAATTCCATGGTATTTCCTGATTTTTCTTTCTTTCTACATTGTAAACCAATGCTGAGGGCATCCAAAATGTACAGTAATCTTTTTTGAACAGTTGATATTGAGATGTTTCTGTTACTTATGCTTTGTAAAACCTTCATAACGGCTCTGATCCGAGTTTATGTTAATCGGTGATTTCTGAGGCTGGTAACTCGAAATGTAAGTTCCGTGTAAGTAAGTTTTGCACTTGCTTTCCTGGGATGATCTTCATGAGAGCCAGTTTCATCACGGTGCTTGATGGGTTTTGCAAATGCAGTTGAAAAAACGTTCTTGCAAGAAGCTGACAGCTGACCTTCATGTCTTGAAAAACAGCTGACGGTTGTTGTTGTTGTTGTTTAACTACCTAATGCCATATATTATTTCATGGTTTTGAAATCTCCAGTATTGTTGTAAAATGTGGGAAAACAAATCAAGATGTGTCCAAACTTTTATCACGTACTGTGTGTGTGTCTATATGTATACAAACCATATACAAATAGTTTGGTCTGTCTGTGTGATCAGTAGTATCTTAAAAAAAGAAAAGTGGAAAATTGCTTTGCATTTGCAAAAATCATATTTGTATGCTTAAACCTTGTCATGTATTTATATTGATATAGTTGAGGTAATGTTGTGATCTTGAAAATATTATTCAGCAGAGCTTTATCAGTGCGGTAAACTGTAGTGCAGTTTGTGCCATGAAGCCTTCACAGCCTGAAGAGTCTTCTGCGTGTTCATTTGTGCTTCAGAGCCCCGAGTGCTCATGGAGAGAAAAATAGAACATACTGAGGCCACGTCATTTCAGACATTGAGCGCTCCAAATCCTAAGATTCAATCCTACACAATGGCAACTTCTTTACATATGTTTATTAAAGCAGTATTGATTGATTTTAGTTCTGTAAGTCTGGTTAAATGCATACAATCAAATTACAAATAAATGAATAGTGCAAGACATTTATTAAAGGTGTAATGATAAACTTTGAAAATGAAATTTTATCGGTCTATTACTCCACTGCTTTAATCGCATCAAGACACGGTTTGTTAAACAGCAAAAAAGCTATGCATAAACATCATTAATCTCACAAAAAAAAAATCTTATCTCAATGTCCGTAAAGTAAGCAGTGTTATTGCAGGGAGTCTGTTTTTATGAAAATGCTCTTACTGTACAGAAACCAGACATACCTTTAGTTTACTGAAAGAAGTCCGAAACATGAACAAAAAAAAAAAATTCATTTACTATCAGCTTAGTCATTTGTTTCTTCTTTCTAATCTTTTAGTGGCTCATGTGACATGTGCTGAAAGCAGCTCTAGGACACAGGGATCGAGTCTTTCTACAAAACACCCATACAGGTTTCTGGCTTTGTTTAACCCTTAACCTTAAAACAGATAGACGTGAATTTAATCATTTTTAGTTCTGTTTTGTAAGATAAACTAGGATTCCAAATGTCTCATACTTTTGTTAACCGACAGTTGAACATGTTAACAATTAATAATTGAGTAATCATTAATAATTAATGATAACCAGATGCACATTTGCTGTAGTTTAAGTTTTATGTCAACAGTTCTAGCGGCACAAGCTAATATAAAGTTAGCATACAACTGGGTTCAACATGGCCATGCAGTGGAAAAAGAGTAGCACCAGTCACCCTGTCTACACAACATACAGTGTGTACAGTGTGTGTATATATATATATATATATATATATATACACACGCAAAATATTGCGAAAGGTATTCACTCACCCATCCAAATCATTGAACCCGGGTGGTTCCATCACTTCCATGGTTACAGGTGTATAAAATCAACACCTAGGCATGCAGACAGCTTCTACAAACATTTGTGAAGATTGTGTGATTGTTAACGATAGCAACTCAGCCATGAATTGGTAGGCTATGTAAAATCACAGAGCGGGGCAGCGGATGCTGAGAAGCATAGTGCACAGAGTTCGCCAACTTTCTATACTTACAAGTCTATAGCTACAGACCTCCAAACTTTGTGGCCTTCAGATTAGCTCAAGAACAGTGCGTAGAGAACTTCATGGAATGGGTTTCCATGACCAAACAGCTGTGGTGTGAAACATGCCGTCACTGGACACTAGAGCAAGGGAGATGTGTTCTCTGGAGTGACGAACTCCGCTTCTCTGTCTGGCAATCTGATGGACGAGTCTGGTTTCGGCGGTTGCCAGGAGAACGGTACTTGTGTGACTTTGTGCCAAGTGTAAAGTTTGGTGGTAGTGGGGGATTATGATGTGGGGTTGTTTTTCAGGAGTTGGACTCCTTAGTTCCAGTGACAGGAACTCTTAATGCTTCAGCATACCAAGACATTTTGGACAATTTCATGCTCCTAACTTTGTGGGAACAATTTGGGGATGTTCCAACATGACTGCGCACCAGTGCACAAAGCAAGGTCCATTTAGACTTGGATGAGTGAGTTTGGTGTGGAAGAACTTGACTGGGAATCCTGACCTCAACCCGATAGAACACCTTTGGGATGAATTAGAGCGGAGACTGTGGGCCAGGCCTTCTCGTCCAACACCAGTGTCTGACCTCACAGATGCACTTCTGGGTAAATGGTCAAAAATTCCCATAAACACCCCCCTAAACCTTATGGAAAGTCTTCCTAAAAGAGTTGAAGCTGTTACAGCTGCCAACATCATATTAAACCCTATGGACTAAGAATTGGATGTTAGTCAAGTTCATATGCGTGTGAAGGCAGACGAGCGAATACTTTTAGCAATATAGTGCATCAGAGGTCATGAGTACATCAGCAACGCAGCTTGTTGCTAACAAAAGACAATCACACAAGCGTCCCCTCACTTTTTTATCTAGCTCAAATTGCACGATTGCCAGTTGTGGTGTGCAGTGCTGCATTATCATATCCTGCTGTGTAGATTTCCTGCTGCAGCTGATACGGGTGTCGCGTGGACATTCTGAAGCTTTGAGCTGTGTTGCTGCCAGGCATTCTTCCTTGCCAGAAGGGAGGGGAGAGAAAGTTTATGACTGGGATGATGAGCGACGAATACCAGCCAAGAGCAACTAGCATGCCTTTGTATTAGTGATTAGACTTTGTCTTTGTCCTTCATAATGGCCTAATTTGGACACGGCCACTAGCAAAAGTAGATTTTTTTTTTTTTCACTGTAAAGAAATGGTGGAATAGTGTGGCTGACCGATAGCCACTAGTCACTGTACGATTAAAACCACATCCTTCAGCTCTAGTGATGAAGTGCGGTGTTGGTTGGTGGCGTGAGGCGTGCGCTCTGGGCGGACGTGCTAAGAACAGCCGAGGGACAGTGAGGGAAATGTTAAGAGCTCATCATGTTGTAGGTGAGGATTTACATTTAGAATGGCTTTTGATATTTTTAGTTTCATGTGTTTGTGTGTTATTTTTATTTGCTGTCTTATTGCCTTTTTATTGTCATTTTTTTTTAATGCTGTGAAGCACTTTTCTTGATTAATTGATTGATTGACATTCAAGAGCTGTAATCTCTTAAATGTTGTCTCTCTGTGTGAGTCTCATTCTCTCTCTCTCTCTTTCTGTCCCTGTGTGTGTGTGTGTGTATATGCATATTTGGATATGTGCCTCTGATTGACTCAGTGACTTTCTGACCGATTCTTTCTAAGTTAATCTCTCCCCAAATGTCTCTGCATGTGAGTATCTCTCTTTCACTCTGTGAGTGTCTCATTCTCTCTCTCTGCCTTCTTCTTTTTGTGTCTTTTAGAAAGTGTCTCTCTCTGTTTCTGTAAGCATGTGTCTCTTTCTGTGAGCGTGCATGTCTCTCTCTCTTTCTCTCTCTCTCTCTTTCTCTCTCTCTCTGAGCGCGTGTTCCTCTAACTCTCTGCGTGCGTGTCTCTCTCTCTGTCTCTGTGCCTGCGAGCGTGTGTCTTCTTGTCTCTTTGTGACTGTGTCTGTCTCCGAGTGTGCCTCTCTCCGAGTATGTGCATGCGCCTCTCTCTTTCCCGGAGTGTGTCCCCTCTTTTTTGAGTCTCTCTCTCTCTCTCTCTCTCTCTCTTTGAGTTTTTGTCTCCCTTTTTTCATGGTGCGTCACTTTGAGTGTGTGTATCTGTGTTTCTCTCTCTCTCTCAGAAGGCGTCTCTCTCTGTGTGGGTGTGCCCATGTGTGAAAACTCTATAAAAACCCCATCAGCTGATGTTGTTGGAGTGTGGGAGTAGCGCTCGTAGTTGAGGGATTTCTAGGTAATCTGATGAACCCTTTCAGCAAGAGAACCTGCACCCATATACTGTATGCATTGCTTGATTATCTTTAAATAGGACAGTGGCAGAAAAGTAGAGAAAGCAATTACACAACTGTATGCTGTGTGCACTGAGAAGGTTACATGCCGAAAGATACATTCTGCGTGTTGATTCTGCGTGTTGTTAAAGGATCATGCTTGCGTGACTCCTCCAGCACGGCCCGGGCGACCTCTGAGAATTTAAGAACGTGCGTTTTCTTTCTCAGCATGCACTCGCACACTTTGCAGCTGCTCATAGGTGGGTGTGTTTTTGGCCTGGACATCTGAAGACTTGCTTAAACCCTGCAGCTTGCACTCCGTTTTTTTTTTTTTTGTCAGTTCCCCTGCTGTGATTTGTTAATGCTCATTAGCTTCAGGAGAAACAGTTGGAACTAAGAATAGTTGACTTTGATGCACAGCAGTACTTGAAATAGGAACGTCTCGTTCCGTAGCGTTTTAAGTATCACATGCTGCGGCGTGTTATGTTATGAACAGTTTGTACCTCAACTCTTATGCTAATTTGATTAAGTGAAAAAATAAATACTTGTTGTGAATAAATTAAGCAAATTTTCAGAAATAAGTGTCTTGTGTCCAGGAGGAGTGATCGAGAGGACATCCTCGTCTGGTCCTAAAATTGCCCAGTAGCCTCAGATTCCTGTTTTTAGAATCTGATTCAATCTGGTGTTGCCTTCTGAGATGCTTATTTCTTTAGCATGGCTGTAAAAAGTTGATCTGTAAGGAGGCACCGATTGCAATTTTGCCGATACTGATACTCATGTTTAAAGTACAGTGGTATCTTGGCATAAGAACGCCACGCCTTGTGAATTTTTCGCCTTAAGAACTAAAATTTTGCAAGAAAATTGTCTTGGCATACGAAGCATTTTTGGCATGTGAGCGACCCAGGTGCAAGATTTGGTAAAGAACGATAGCAAGAGGAAAACGGAAAAGAGCCACTTTCAGTTCTGTTTTTAAAGCAGGCAATGCCAAGATGAATCATAAATTAAGGTTAAGGATTTTTTTTCTAAATGTTTTGATTGTTTTTATTTATGCAAAAATCTGTTTATAGTGTTGGAAATTGGTAATGTTTGGTAATATTTTGGGGACGGATTATCTGCATTTACATTATTTCATATGGGGGGAAAATGCATTTCGCAATAGCAAATTTTGTCTTAAGCACTCGCCTTTGGAACAGATTACATTTGTGTGCCGATGTATCACGTAATCATTTGGACGATAGCCAATGGCAATAAAAAAAATTATTATTATTATTTTTTTTTTTTTTACATTTTTTTCTTTCTTACTAGTAAAATTTAATTTCCCCCAAAAATTCTGTAAAAACTAAATGAACACACAACTCCTAAATTAAATCCTATAAATTTATGTTAACTTTTCTTGAAGACATAATACAAAAAAAACCCAAAACAACATATCTTACAAGCTGCATATCACCGATCTGTCCATTTTACTCTGAAACACACACACAACACACATACAGCCTACAACTTAAGACCAAAATCACAAGTGTGTGCATCGTCTCTGTTACGGGAGGTGTTAAAGCACTGCCCATTGGATTTTTCTCAAAACTGCTGCTATGTATTGTTGCGACACAACAAATTAGCATAAGCCACTGGCAATGATGAATGTCATTTTATTTGCTGGTAGGCTGTTGCCAGTCATCAGGCGAACATTAATGACTCGTTAGTTTTTTTGAGTTTACCACAGTCTTCCTATCAGCATACAGTTTGTTCTCGCTGACCTTTTTCATAGACGGCTCGACTGATTTTGTGCAATATCGACACCTACTGGACTGGAGTGTGGAACAGAAGATGGGCAGGAAAAAATATTATTCTTGTGTGAGACACTTAAACAAATAACACCAACATTTCAGTGTTTAATTAAATTCTTTTAGTGTTTTTAATACTTCAAAACCCCTAAGAAATATAGCTGCTTTGAAATAAATCAAACAGTAAAACTAAGCGAGAATGTGTTGAATTGAAAATCTAAATCAAAATCGAATTGAATCAGATTGACGTCTGCCTATGATTTACCAATCTTGATAATATTTTTAAATTATATTATTTGAAGAGTCTTGGTTAGGGAAATTACAGGATTGGCGGCCAGCATACTTTCTGGAGCTTTTGGATAATTCCTCTCTCTCACTAGCCTGGGGGTAAGTCACGCTACTCTCCTCCGAGTATCACCCCCCCTTACTGCAGTTGGCCTTATTGAGACAGTAAACTTGGACTGTCCTTGTGCTGCCTCGTCTTCCTGTTTTTACTTTCTCACTAATTTCATTTGTAATGCTGCATTTAACTTGCCTTTTAACTGGGATGTCTGATCTTCCCGAGACCATCCTGAGTTCCTGACTAGGAACTGGTCAGACTTTGAAATAGAACTGTGCATCATAAGTAGACCATCAATTTGATTAGATTTTTGGCCATTATGATTTTCAAGTTTTAAAACTAATATTACTGTCATGACCCCATCCAAAGCGATAAACCAACCATACATAAACTCACAAGAAGCGATACTCTCACAAAATATTATTCTAGTATAGCATTCCAAGAAGGATCAAGTGGTTTGTGTTTTTTGCAAAAGTTGGCAGTGGAATTTTAAACCATGGTTTGCTAAATTATTTTCAGTAATTGACTCGATTCTGAATGAAAAACTTCCCTGAATTAATTGTATTGAACAACAAAAGATTAATCAAATTACATATTTGATTTAATCACACAGCTTTACTTTGATGTATGAGTTAGTTACATACAGCGTTATTCCTCACCCCAGTGGGGCAGTCCGATTGTTGGTCCAGACTTGGTTGTATATCTATAGCTTCCTGGCAGACGAGGATGCTATAGATACAGCAGTCTCCAGCAGTTTCCTTTTTCCCTTCCAGCACCAAAAAAAATGTATATATCTATATTTAAACTTCATGTTGAGCTGTAACTGTAGGCTGCTGCTTGTTCCAAATCAAAGGGGAAAAACTGGTAAAACCAATCAAAATAAGTATGCTTCTGAGCTTCCTGCAAGCAAAAAAATATGCAGTCACCTGACAGTTAAATGCACGGAGAGAAAAGCACACTAGTCATACTTGAGGATCTTTAACTGAAAATGTACAATTTTATAAGGATGAAACTTTAATATAATTAATTTTCATTAGTCATTTGTTGATGCACATCAATTTAAAGCTTTTTGGACCACCAAAACCTTGGACTGGGCCAGAACACCAGAGCTGCATGGGCTAGGTAATGATTGGATTATATGTCCGCTTCTTTTAGATCCCTTTTCATTCTAGATTTTGCTGCTAGATTTTAAAAAATGTTGTGTCTAGAAAAATGCAACGTATCTAAGATCTCTTTTCCCCATCTCTGTCTCTTTGTGTGTGCATTTGCGTTAATGTAGTTGGGCTGTCCTCTCTCTGTGTTTTATGACGCATCTCTCAGCACTCTACTTATGGCCATGGAGGCAACAAACTAAAGGCATTGCTTCTGAGAAACAAACCTCAAAAGTCCCATGCTTTAGTTTTTTACAACAGTCCTTCTGATCTTGCTTATGCTAAGTGAGCATAGAAATGCCTCTCTAACCATCTAACTGATTTAATTCTCAATCAGTTTTTCTTTTTCGGATATTGACTTTTTTTTTTTTATCTTTGACATGCTGGAAGTATAAGTGAAATTTATGTAGTAACTTACCATATTACTGGAAAGACTTGGAAGAATCTTGCAGCAGTGGTTACTCATATGTACGAGGGATGTTAAAGTCAAACCGGACTTTCGTTTGTGCAGAATAACAAAACATGGTTATGAGAGTTAAAACTACTTTTCTTTCTCTATCTAATCCATTGGTAGACTAATGCTCTTTTTGATAACATTAAGGTATAAAGTTTTGAAATGCCGGTCTCCCAGGAACTCCTTTAAGTGATTGTCATTCATGGACTTACAGCCTTCTTTAAAATGTTTGCACCTTTCAAATGTTTTATTGATGCTAAGGGTCTCATCGCAGTACTGTGCTTGAAGTCTTTTGTAAATGTCAATCAGTTATAAGCTTCCATTCACAGGAACTTTTGTCATAAGTCCTGGTTTGATTGGAATGCCTCTCATATACCTTTAGGAGTCTGTATTTCAGCAGAAGATCATAGGCACTGTGCTCCTTTTTATTAATTCTGCCAAAATAATTCTTTGCATGTTTCACATGTTCACATGCTGTACTGATACAGGCGTTTCTGTCCTTCCCCATGCCTACATCTCGAAACCTGATCCTACCTTATCTGAAGTAGAACATCCAGAGATAACAGCATCAGATACAGCATTAGAAAGATCAAACATGATTTCTAAGATAATAAAGACAAATGTCAGGCTCACTGGCTTATAATATCTCCTGTTCCTACCCATATACTCTACAAGACAAATTTACAGGGCTACTCATCACTATCAGACTGTTCAACCTTATGGCCCTTGGTCACATGATAAAGTGTGTATTCATGCATATGGTCCTTGTGTTTAAGGATTTTCAATGACAAGACCCGGTCTTCCGCCAAGTACCAGAGAAGATGAGAGAAAAATAATCTCCCCTAATGTTGTAGAAATGCAAATCTCAAGACTTGTCTTCTGAGAGTTTCTAATGTAAGGAAGCCA
The DNA here is from genome assembly GCA_028565755.1 of Dinotopterus cunningtoni. NCBI lineage: Eukaryota > Metazoa > Chordata > Actinopteri > Siluriformes > Clariidae > Dinotopterus > Dinotopterus cunningtoni. The sequence goes on along the minus strand of JAOTRS010144808.1, from coordinate 4,722 downwards.
GTCAGAGTTCACAGCGCTGACTCAAGTTGTAGATTTGTATGTTTCAATTATACAAAAATAGAGAGTCTTGGATAGTTTGACTGACGGTGTATCATGTCAATTCTGGTGTTTAAACTGATTATGCAATGAATTGATCTTTTTTGATTCATAATTGATTCATAGGGTTCTAAGGTTGAAAATTTCCTTAACAAACACATTGTTTTTAAAATGCTGCAAATTAGATGCAGTTAAAATGCTCATTCATATGTCTCTGCTGTTCATTTTGTACGCTCCATAAGGGAGGATTTTAATTTCTTTTTATTTGGTCAGTAGTGAGATATTCCCTGAAATAAAAGCCTGAGTCTACACAGGGAGACGATCTGCCTTATATGAACCTGTGAACACCACAGCAAGGAGATATTTGTGATTATACACAGCTTAGGTGTGGATTATTTATCTTATAAATGGATTTCCTACAGTATGAATGAGTGAACTGTACGAGCAGTGAACCAGCACGGGTTATCGAAAGCCTGTCACTGTTCGTCTGAGCAATGAGCTGCGATTTGGTTTTACTCGTGTTAGTCGATTCAGGACAGTGTATGTAATGAGGCCATGAACTGTACAAACCTCATATAAACTGTGTATACAGCATTTTTTTTGACTTTCTTAAACAGACATTCGAGTGCTGGCTCTGGAAAAGGGTCAATCTGAAGTCATCAGACCACATGACCTTTTTCTAATCCTCCAAAGTCTAATCTTTATGCTCCGTATCAATTTTTGATTATTCTCACTAACAAGTGGTTTTCTTATGACCACACTGCTGTTAAGTTATCGTAAGGAGATCTTATTTTCACTATTAAACATAGTGGTCATTTCTACCGTTTTTTTTTTTTTAAACAATGAATCTTTACTTAAGTGTTTTTTTTTAATATATTTTTTTTAGATATATATAGCACTCAGTTAAATTCTACCCTATGCATCAATAGAGGTAGCACCGAGTGTAGTGTAAAGAGTTCTGCCGATAGACGATGGATTGTAGCAATTGCACACATTTGTCGGCAGCCCTGGAAAACCTGGCACTGAGATCTTTTAGCAATTGCTCGGCGCGAACACGGAGGGATTTTTTCGGTCACAGGTGGGCCACCATATTGGCCTGTCTTTTTATGAGTCACTCAGACGTCAGTGTTGAGCTATGAACAGCAGTCACCTGTCAGTGCCCGTAGTCTAACACACCATCAGGTCAGGAGTGCAAACAAAATCTGGAAACTCCCCCCTGTGTTTTTGTACGCAGTTTAAGCGGAGCGATTGACATGAGAAAAGCAGATTTTGTAAGATGGAAACGATTATCCTTTTTTTTTTTTTTTTGGTTTCTTTCTTTGTCTTTGTTGTTTTTTTCTTCTTCCTCTTGTTGATGTTTTTCTTCCTCTTGCTCCTCTTCTTTTTCCTATTATTGTAGTTTCTATTTTTGTCCTCTTTTTGCTTTTTGTCATTTTTCTTTGTTTTGCTTTTCTTTTGTCATCTTATTATTCTACTCCTTGTTGTTTTTCTTCTCCTTTTTCTTGCCCTTTGTTTTGTCGTACCCCTTTGTTTTTGTCCCCCCACTGAATGTCTTGACCCCACGCTCTATAGACTTTCTTTTCTGGGCGTTTCGTGTCAGGCGCTGTGACTGGAATGAGTTGGTGGGGTTTAAGAGATTCTGGAAGTTTCCATTCCTGAGTCTGTATTATTCCTGGGCAGAAGACGGACAGGCCACAAAGGCCGACCCCCATTCCGGTCTAATTTTAGTATGTCGGGATGCCTGGTTAAAGGCTGCAGAGTGTCTGTGCTGAACGTGCACCAGAACGCTGCCATTATAGCTTCTGTGTTATTAATCGTCTCAGTGACAAAAAACAGCTCACTGTTTCATTTCCATAACTGTCCTTTGGTGCGAGGGAACAACTTCTGCTGTTGTTTAACTGAACCCGGTATAAACCTTTCACAGTGGACACAGAGAATCAAGTCAGAGCCTGTCATAATGAAAAAGCCCTTGGGTTAAGATAAAGCTTCCGCTTTGGACGAATCCATGGCACTGGAATTGCACTTAGAGATGTGTGATTCTTTCATGTGGCGATTCATATGTTGCCCAACATTTAAATTTATTTTTTAATTCATAATTGCATTTCAACTGAATAATGATGTTACAGCTCCTTTATAATCCTACAGGTGGTGCACTCTAAACTAGTCACACATTGACAGGCAGCACAGCATCGAATTATTTGCCAAGTTTGTTTAGAATTATAACACAATCTAAAAAAAAATTATTTGGATATTTATAAAATTGTGATGATAATAGAAATGGAAATTGGCACCTAGATATCATGATAATATTGTATGGAATGATCCCTAATAGCAATTTAAGCCAGTTGTGTAGCTTAAAAATCTGTGTTAAATCATGTAAAAATCTACTTTTTACATGAAAAAAGCACATTGCTTATTTTTGACATGTGTGGCTTCTGGTCTGATATTGTGATCTTCAAACATTCCTGCAACCTTATGGAATGAGACATTTTTGGTAACGCAATAACATCAGACAATATCAGGTTGCCTAGCAATGAGGGGGCAGGCTAAAGTTAGTGATAACTCGCACACACACCATCATACACAGTGCAACATGGAGCGAGGTGGCTTTTCAGACTGTTCTCAGAAGGTTTATTCTGAAGTTTATTAAACACTGTTTAATACAGAAAAAACCCTTGTATGAAATTCCTTTCCAACCCCAGTGAGGAGATGAGAGCAACAGAGGAGGAAGGGAGTGAGTGAGGGAGGAAGGGGCAAGGGTCAGAGAAGTGATGCAGCTGTTTGTTCAGTCACAGCTGTTGCTCCTCCTGCACACACACGCAATTCTCTCATAATGGAACATTGTTCTGATGTTGTTTGAAGAATCGAGTAAAACCGAGCGAGATGCATGGGTCAGACGGTTTCATTGGGTTCTAATGTTTATGATAAAGCGATGCAAAGCATAATTATTCTGCATTTTATTAATAAAAAAATTGATTATTTTATTAGTAGTGCTTTACTTGCACAAATATGAGTAAAACTGCCTCCTGATGAAACTGTGTACTAATCACTAGATTGATGCACGAGTGCTCAGTTGTGTATTTGTCATTAATTTATTAATATTTGATGTATTGTATTATGTGCATTGAGTTTCTTATTTTTGAGGACATTCAAGTAAAAGTCCACATTTTTTGGAGTTTTGGTGCTTGGCTTAAGATGTCTGAAGTAGCATCTTTCAGTTCTGCTTTGCCATAAACCACTCACTCGCTTGCCCGCTTGCTCTCTCGCTCATTCAAACGCATTGCCCTGATGACTTGTGTGACGGCAAACAACAGAAAAACAAATTTGGCTCACATGGTGCATTTCCGTCACTGCACTTCTGCAACACTTTACAGCTCTGTGCAGTCTTAAACGGGTGAGTCAGAAAGTTCTGCCTATTAACTAAGGATATGTGGCGTATTCTCTTTTTTTTTTTTAATAAAAAGTCATTATAAACAAGAACTGTGAATCATGAGTAGACAACTAATTAGATTTTTTTGAGGCATTATAATTTTCGATTCAACAACAAACAATAATTCATTATCTGATTTGTCTCAGTCGGCCGTACTTCTACTCCTTACAGTTACCTAAACATTGGAAAATACTTAAAGTATTTAAATAACTATGGAAAGCTGCGTGACTCAATAGGTTGCGATGCAGCAGTCTCGTATAAACTCAAAAGAAATAGAAAAACCCATACTCTCATGAAACAAGAGTATTTTGTGGAAAGTAACTTTATTTGTTAAAAATAAAAACAATATTTTAAAACTGTTTAGAACCAACAAACAAAAGTTTGATTAAAACGGCCTACTTGATTTAATCACACAGCTCTGTTATCAACATAACTTACATTAAATTGAAGGCATTATATTTCTCAAAATGAAAAATTTCTCAATTTTTACAATATTCTTATCACACTTAAATTATTGTATTACAAATTCTATTTTTACACCGATTTTTCCAGTGCCAGGTCTGTGTCATTATGGACCACGAGTGTGAGTTAAAGTTCAGCCAGTCAGAATTTTTCCTCTGCTGTCGATGTGTGGTTATTGAACACTAGAGACTTTCTTTAAAGCCTTCAGAATTTTGATTGAAGGCTCCTGTCATGTAAGTGACAGTGGCATGAATTAAGATTGATAAACTGCACAGGTAGTTGCCTGGTTCTTTTAAGTTGTTTTCACATTAGGGATCATTTCTGAGTAATTTTAATCATTGAGAAAACAATCATTCCAGGCTCGGGAACTGTGCACGAATCAGTTTGAAGAACTGCGCTCCGCTTTAGGAGTAAGTCTTAAAATTGAAACAAAATCACAATATATATTGAAATCAGTTCCAGAGTATGCTGTATATCTGTGCACAGATATCAGCTGCATTGACTTCAGGGTTCCGGAGTAAATGGGAAGCTAGTGCACTATGTAGGGTGTACAATCCCTCGTCACTAGGGTTGGGTATCGTTTGGTTTTTTTTTAATACTTGTGCCAAATCGATACTTTTAAAACGGTACCGGTGCCAAAACGGTGCCTGAATCAATACTTTACAAAAGCCACAAAATGATGGTGGATGACTCAAGAATACATTTTTATTGATTTTTAAAAAAAAAATTCTCCTTAGTCAAATTAGCCTTCTTTGCAATGGTAAATGGGGTCACTGTTGTAGTACTACTAGTAC
>JAOTRS010144655.1:0-12331 GCA_028565755.1 Dinotopterus cunningtoni | reverse complement strand
AGCCAGAGGAATCCACAGCTCAGAACTGGCAGAATCTGCGCTCCAGGTTACCATCAATCACTCAGTGCTGTAATATCTATAATATTGTGGATTACAGTCCTATCCTAATAATAAGGATTGTTGAAATTGTTTCATTCCTGTCCTTTTCACTTAAGGTAGCCTAGGTCACACTATAATGTACAGAGACAGTGTTTCGTGAAACACTTATGTTTTAATTTGAAAATCAATGTAAAGTAAAGTAAGTACTAAAGTAATATAGTGGAAACTTGAATTACGAGCATAACTCTTTCTGGAAGCAGGCTTGTATTCCAAAACACTCGTAAACCAAATAGAATTTTCCCATACGAAATAATGGAAACTCAAATTATTCGTTCCACAGTCCAAAAAAATAAATACATAAAAAATAATTGACAAAAAAAATTAAGTAAAGATAAAACAAATTAACCTGCACTTTACCTTTAAAAAAAAAGTTTAAAAAACTCCAGACAGATACGTGTTTCAGTTTGTGCGTGCAGGCATATGTGCGTGTGTGTGTGAATCTAAAGTAAGCTCCCCTCTCCCCCCTCTCGTCTTACACAGTTACCCATTGCACACACAATGGAAACACTGTTTTATTGAAAAAAAAAAAACAAACAATAAAGCTCTCTAATTACACTCGATTGAGCGACACACTAACGGAATCACCACTGTAAAGTAAAAAAAAAAAAATACAGAGAAAAAAGAGACAGACAGGAGAGAGGAAATACATTTGCATTCTCCTGTTTAAACAAAAGGGTTCTAGCAGACAAAAGCCACTTGGATGTATATTTGTCTGGGTACAGGATATAGAAGGTGTTACCACATAAGGCATAAGGAAGCACAGTGAGGGGTCTGTTCTCAAGGCATTGGAATCTTCTTATTAGATTACAATGTTTTACAATATTATAAAACCTTACAGTAGCTCATCTCTCATATCTTCCAGTCTGAGTCGTTCTTTTGAATCTATTGCACCGCATAGCGTCTATGGGAGTCACGTGACAAAAGAACCAACGACTCGGGACTTGAAGACTCATTGAGGAGAACCGTTCAATTCTGTTTCCTATGTACTGCATTGCATAGCGTCTGTGGGAGTCACATGACAAAAGAACGAACGACTTGAAGTAGAAGAGTCATTAAGAAAGAATCGCTCACTTCTGTTTCCTGTACATAACCTACGGAGGTTTTGCGATGATTTGTGCATGCACGCCCAGTAGAAAATGAACGAATAACTCTCCGAGACTACTCGTTCTTCTGAGTCACGTTAAAGATTCGTTCAAAAAGAACGAATCGTTCATGAACGACCCATCACTAACACAGAGCAGGCAAACAACAGGCTGAGCCTTGAGCAGAGAGAGAAAATGGATTTTTAACCTCTCTAATGAGACTTGCTTTTGCTTTACATGCGCGCTGTACACATATGCATACAGACACAAAATAAAATATGTTTTACGTGCACACACGTGATCACAGTGTTATAGTAAACTAGTGCACTAGTGCATGGACGTTGATTATACCAGTGAGAGGTGGGCACTAAGACCCAGCAGGGGAGACGATTACCCACAATTCCGCAGCACAAGAGAGAGAAAAAACGTTGGCTCGGTTGTGATCACGTGACACTTGGCGTCAAAACAAGAAGTGCATGTGTGATACATGATACTTCGTATTCGTAAACCAAGACTTCCAAGTCAAAATTTATTAAAAATCTTAAATACTCACAATCCGAGGTTTCACTGTAGTACACTCAAGTAAAGTACAGATACACGCACAAAAAAAATCTTAAGTATAGTGATGAATAATTTGTACTTTGTTACTTACTTGCCACATCCGGAGGAGACTGTCCTGAGTTCGGATTCCTAATAAAGAGGGTATTCCCAATTTCTAAACAAAATTCCGATATGTTTGCAGTATATATTGAATTTTTTTTTATTTTAGAGAATGCAATTTGACATAAAAGCAAAATCAAATCTAATACTAAACTAGCTCATCTGTTTTAGTGGGAGATGTGAAAGAAACAAAGATTGAGAGTGTAAAAAACATGAAGGAAAGAAGTAAAGGAGAAAAAGAGACTAGTAGACATCAGGAGACAGATTCGATATCGCTGCTTTATTAGACCTAACTGGCTGTGGGCAAAAAAGTCACAGACTGGATGATTGATTTGCTATGACAGATGCACCCAAAATGATGTTCTCTCTCTCTCTCTCTCTCTCTCTCTCTCACACACACACCTCAAAAAAGTGTATTTTGAACACAGCAGTTGAAAACTTGAATACTTAAAAGTTGTTTAAATTATTTAGGATGTTAGTTATTTAAAGCCCTGCAGACCTCCACTATGCCCTCCTGCTTCGCACAAGCATGAGGAAACTCTCCACGGCTTGCTCGCTGAATAAGGTCTCTGAATTCTCCAATGAATTGTGGTTCCTGAAACCTTAAGTTTGTTTGCCCAAGAAACAGGCAGAGTTGTGTGAGGCAGATTTTTTTTGTCAAAGCGTTTTAGGCAGTGAGTGGGCTTTGTGGCTTCTGGATCGGCTGGGGTGAGTAATTTCACTTAAGTCCTACAGGAACAAGAAGGGACAGCTACAGGGAGCAGGTTTGGAAACTGCTGTCACCTTTACTTAGTGTCAGCCAGACCCCAATACACCATTTCCTGTTCAATCTAATAAATAAACAAGGCCAATGTGATCTATTCTTTTCAATTATCATATACTACAGTACTTAGCTAATAGTTAACAATTGAATTCAAAAAGGGAAATTGATTCAAATTCCTTTGTCTGTTATTTTACACACACTACTTCACAATGTAAAAAAAAAAACAAGTGTTTGTAGTGTTTTTAATTTACATAAAAGAGACTGAAATAACCCATTTACATAAGTATTTAGACCCTTTATTATGACTCTTGCACTAAAGCATCCTACTCCTATCTGTCATCTTTGAGATGCTTCTACAACTTGACTTGAATCCACCTGTCCCTAATTGACTTTGGAAATAAATAGAAAAGGCACACACCTGTCTACATAAGGTCTCAAAATAGATGGTGGATGTCAGCATAAAAACAAAGCCAAGGGTTTGAGATAATCTGTAGTCCTGTACATAAACGTTTTTGCAGTATTGAAACAGGTAAAGAAGAAGGTGCTCTCCAGATCCCGTTAACAGAGTAATTGGTAATGAAGAGCCTTGGTCAAAGAGGTAACCAAGAACCCAAGGGTCCCTATAAATGAGATCCTGAGTTCTCTTGTGGAGATGGGAGAGACTTACTGAAGGACAACCATTAGTGCAGCACTCCACCAATCAGGCCTATATGGTAAAGTGGACAGACAAAAGCCATTGCTCACTAAATGGCAAATGGCAGCTGGCTGGGAGCTTGCCAAAAAACACCTGAAGGACTCAGACCATGAAAAACAAAATCCTCTGGTCTGATGACATGAAGATTGAAGTATTTGGAATCAGGAAATCAGTCACTGTGCATCACCTCATTAGTAACATCCCGAAAGTCACAGTTGTGGAAGCATCATGCTGTGGTGATGTTTTTCTGCGACTGTGACTGGGAGACTAGTCAGTATAGAGGAGAAATTGATGCAGAAAATAAAACCCTGAGTAAAAACCTCTTCAGAGTGCTCAGGATCTTAGGCTTGGCTTACAGTTTACATTTCAACAAGACAGCAAAGCAAAACATACAGTACTGCCAAGAAAACACAGGTGTGGCTTGAGAACAACAGATGTTTGTTCCTGAACCCAATGGCTGTGCACATCCAAACTGGTTAAACTTTAATAATTCTGTCAAGAAGAATGCAGGAAACTTCAAAAAGACACAAGCAAACTGTAATTGCTGCCAAGGGTGCTTTACCAAGTACCAAGTGATGGGTCTGGGATATGTCTTTTTTATAAATTAACAAAGCAATCATGGCTTGCTGACAAAGTGGTTAGCACAATGGCCTTGTACCTCCAGGCATGAGGGTTCAATTCCTGCCACGCAGGTTAAGCTAACTGACATTTCCAAACTGCCTGTAGTGTATGAGTGCCCCCGAACAGGATAAGTGGTATAGAAAATGAGTGAAATCAGAACAAAACATGTTTTTTTTTTTTTTACTTTTTTTCAATGTTGAGTATTGTGTGTAAAATGATAAGAAAAAATTATTTTAATAAATTTTAGGATTAGTGTTAAATATAACAAAATGTCAAAAACTTGAAATGGTCTAAAGACTTTCTGTCAACACTGTATATTCATTTTTGCTAGGATCTGTGAATAGTATTGAGACCAACAGTGGTGTCATTAGCAAAACTTCCTCCAGGTCTCATAAATTGTGATGTCATGGAAACAGGAGATATTGTAAAGACTTAATACTGCTCTACTCTAAAGGGACCATCTGGACAACATATCGCAAGGTTGATTCTGAGGTTTAAATATTCCCACTTCTACATGAGTTGAAATTAAACCTTCTCTTGAAACAAAAAGTGAACATTTGCAGCAATCCACACATAATTCATTCCTTAGTTTTATTTGATTTCTTAGTTTTATGCTTTTACACAGCAATCGCACATGATAAGGTGTTAGTTTAACTCCTTTCGCTTTGGAAATGTAATGCAATGCCATGACCAGTTCATGTGTGAAAATAATTTTGGAGAGATTGTGAATATATCGGTAGAAGGATGTTGAGGTTAGAACTGCCAGCCTAGGGGTCTAGGGGAAGACCAAAGAGGAAATTTATGGATGTAGTGAGAGAGTTAGTTGGTGTGAGACATAAAGTTAGTTGGTTTGAGGGAAGAGGATGCAGAGGATAGGGTTAGATAGAGGCATATGAGCCCCTGAAAGGGAATAGCCGAAAGACAAAGAGGAAGAATGCTCCCAAATGAAGTCATGAAATATGCCTGCATGATCAGGAAGGAAAAACCCAGTTTATGGGATAATCTGGTCATTTAGTATATTCAGGTCATCAGCTGACTTCAATTTATTGCTACATAATGATGTTGAGCCTAGACCTGAACAAATGAAGTGAGAGGTGCACTATGCATGATGAGTGCATTACTTCATGTGCTTCCTTTCTTACCCTAATGCACCCATTGCTCTGGAATAGGCGCAACCCAAACTGCAGTAATTTCAAATTTCAAATCTTATTCTTTGCTTGATGCAGGCCAATAATGTGATCCTTCTAAAGTTGTGACTTTTCAGGCAGAGTATAATCTTATATTGGATGCTGACCATCATTTATCTTTTCATTAAGCAACTGGGTGACTTTTGGAAAGAGGGAACGCTGGACAAGCAAGGCATGATTTGGATGATGATGAGGTTGAGGTTATGTCTTAACCTTGAATCTTTAGAGTCAAAGAAATGGATTTATTATATGTAGAGCTTTAATGTCAATCCACTATCTACTATCAAGGCATCAATATGAGACAACATACAAATAACATCAATACAGGTACATCAGTAGAAAGCCATGGCTTTTAACCAAGTGTTTAATTAGAGGTAGGGTCAATGGCGTGGACTTCCCAAGTTTTATACTTTTCCCAATAAAGCTGCCAAGAATTGATATTTAGAGTGATGCCATAGGAAAAAAAAAACATTCTGGATATTGATTTTCTGAAATTTATTTTATTGATGTTGCCACAGATGTTACCATTGTGTATATGGATCTGGGTGTGAAAAAAGATTTAGTTTATTGTGACAACAAAAATCAGGCTGAAAGCTTTTTTAAGACATGACAAATGGTTCTTCAAATAACCAAGTGTGGTTACTTGAATGGGTCTTCAAATAACCAGACACCCATCAAGTGTTCTTATGTTGGGTGGACAGTTTCAATCACTCACATCACTGCGCTGCTTGAACACTCTCTCTAATGACATGATCCACAAGGGCAGCCAAGCTGGGCCAAAATACCGTGTTCAATATTTTGGAGCATGGTGAGAGGTGGGACAGTGACAGGTGACTCTGCAGGAGGCAGGAGGAGTTCTGCTGGCTAAAGAAGCTACTCACAATAATGGGAGAGCTGTAGAGTTGACGGCAAAAGGAGACTCTGGTTGATTGGTTTCTGAGTTCGATTAATATTTTAATAAATAAATCAACCATAGATGTGTCATAAAGTTTACCACAATATTAAAGTTATATATCAGGCTGTAGGTGACCGTTTAGATGCTCTTAAGCTTGCTTTCAATTTGGATTAGAACTAAATATAAGAAATATCAGGTGTTCGCATTATAAGTTAATCCATAGAGTAATCATTACTGGTTTACACAATCTGGAGGAAGCGTGCTTAGCCATGTTTAAAGCTAATCCTCTACAGCTGATGTACAGTATGTCTTAAGTCTCTGGCCCATACATAGGCTGGGTATATGTCCCTTATTCACTGCTAGGCTTTTTTCCCTACAGTAATGCAGGCATTTTTTAGTTTCTGTTTGTTTCATAGACTTGTTGAAATTACCAGTGGGATTCAGGTTTTGTGGTTGGTTAGCTAGGAACGTTCCACCCTTTAAGCTCCTGACCTGAAAACCTCAGGCGCTTTGTTGCGTTGGAAGATGGAGCGTTGTTTACCAGGATTTGATGGATGTATTCTGTTGATGTTGTTTGAAGTCATTCATCAAGCCAGACTTGTGGGCCAGTTCACACATCTCTATGCCACAGCCTAATGCATAACAGAAGAAAAGCAGTGCTTTTCCTCCATACTTTCCTGTTTTCATCTGTGTTTCTGCTAGATTTGTTATGGTGCTCATGCTTTTTAGCAGCTTGAAAAATGTTTTATGGTAATTTAAGAATTGCGATGGTTTTGACACTTGCTCAGATTCATTTCACAAAAGGAATCACATCTGGACTAGATTTGTGAGTTGGTTTTGCATTACCTAAAGATGCATAACTTTAACATCTATAAAAACAGACATCTGTCTAATTGCAGTTGGCCCCCTACAAATGTTATTTCATAACGATAAATTGAAAAAGAAGGATACATTTAGGAGACAGTGAAGCAGAGTGTGTGCTCAGACTTCTGACAGAACAACACCGCCATCTCGTGGTAGGAAGTGTAAACGACACTGTGACAGCAGGACAACCACAATTAGCCTTCAGAAATCAGCTGTGTGAAATTTGCCAGAAATCGATAACTGCAGCTTTTCCCTAACCGAATTCAGCCTGTTAAACTGCATATGCAAGAAGTGATTCAGAAGAATCAAGCTTTGATTCGTTCGATTCATCGTCCAGAGGAGGATCTAGAGAGAGCTGCAACAAGAGCTGCTGTTTTGGAGTTGCTCTGACCTAGTTGTCTAGCCATTACAAACTGGCCCTTCTCACAGTAGCTACATGTTCAATATCTCGTTCCAATGGCGTCTGGAAGTGAGTGGGATATATTAAGTGATCCCTTTTTTCCCCCCATGAAATAGATGTTTTGAAAGCACAAAAAAAAAAAAATGGTCACGTATAAGGATTTAAGTGATTTTAACAAAGGACAGATTGTGATGGCTAGAGGACTGGGTCACAGCAACTTCAAAACTCTTGTGGGATGTTCCTGGTCTGCAGTGGTCAGGACATGCAAAAAGTGGTCCAAGGAAAGAAAACCAGTAAACTGTCGACAGGGTCATGGGTGGCCAAGGCTCACTGATGCACATGGGGAGCGAAGGCTGGCTTCTGTAGTCCGATCCAATAGGTGAGCTAGTGTAGCTTATGTTGATGAAAAGGTTAATGCTGATTGTGATAGAAAAATGTCCGAATACACATCACTGTTATAGGGACAAAAGAGGGGACCTACACAATATTATGCACCCCCGCCTCCAACACACACACTTATTGATACCCCATAGTGCATCTTACTGCAATAAGTGTCTCATATTTTCATTTCCTGCAATAATAGTTATTTTTTGCCCTGCACACAGGTTTCATAGTTACACAAATGTGTTCAATGGTTACAAGAACAGGTGTGTACAATGTATTGAAAAATTCTACTTAAATGAAAATATGCCAGAAGGCATGCAGACTCAAGTCGTCTGTAGGCCTTTAAACCTTAATACGCCCTCAGAGTTCTCAACGTCATCCTCAGCAAAATAATATACAAGGGGCATTCAAGTCAAAAAGAGGTTTGTGATTAAATTTCCCTGGAATGAAGGTGTAAATCTGACTGACATTTACAGAAAACTTCAAGCACAGTACAATGATGAGATTCATAAAAACTTTTAAATGGTGCAAAGGTTTTAAAGAAGGCTGGATGTCCATGAATGATGATCCGAGCCAAGGTCGCTCAGAGCCCGCTGCAGTCGTCCCCAAAAACAATCAATGAGTGGAACACCTGATCTGTCTGTGGAAACTGTACATACTGTAGGTTCATTCATTTACGGAAACCACATGAACATCACAGAAATGTAAAAAAATTTTTTCTTTAAATAGTTAGAGTACATGATTTCAATTAAAATAAAACTTATGTGAAGAGAAGTTAAGGATCCACCTGTCTGCCTTGCATCAATGAGGTAAAAAAACAACCCTGAGTGACAGCCAAAGGTTTGAAGGCATCGTTGGAACTAGCTAACATCTGTGTTCATGAGTGTACAGTACATAAAACATTGAACAAGGAGGGTGTCCAAAGGAAGCTGCTGCTTACTAAAAAGGACATTACTGCATGCATGAAGCTTGCGAAAGAGCACATTGCGGTAATGGTAAAATGTTTTGTGTTCTGATAAAAATAATATTAAACTATTTGGAAAGAATGTACAGAACTTCATCTGCCATAAAAAGGGCACTTCATATCATCATGAAAACATCATTCGCTCAGCATCAGATGCTATGGAATGACTTGAAGAGAGTTATACACATGAGACGTCCAAATAATATGACAGAGCTAAAGCAGTTCTGAATGGGCTAAAATTTCTCTTGAACAATATGCAGATTTAATCCACAAGTACAAGAAGCACCAGGTTGAGGTTATTTCTTGGTTGAGGTTTCCTTGCCCCTACAGTATATACCTTCATCAAGATAAGAAAGATTACATGCACACAATTCTATATTTTTAAATGTAAATTAATGGATGATTCTAACTAGGGAGAAAAAATTGGATGGGAGAGTTCACTGAAGCAGACATGAATGACCTTGTGTTTGAGTACCAGCAGTAGCAGGATACCACAACCTAACAGGAGGGTGAGTTTGGGGAAGAGAAAAAAGAGGACCTGCCGTAAATCTGTTAATCATGTTCACTTTTTATCCATGTGTTTTTTTAGGCATCTATAAAAAGTTAACAACTTTGCCTTTGTAATTTTAAATCACCCCCAAAGTATGAATAATGGCCAACAGTAACAATCCTGTGAATTAGATGTGATTCCGTGATTTAATAATAAAACGTTTAAATACTTTACGGTGGGAGTGAAGGCACTCATTCTCTACAGAGCTTATCCTGTACTGGGTTGTGGACTGGCTGGCACCTATCCCTACTACCATGGGTGCTTGGCTACACACTGGACAGGGTGCCAGTCTGTCACACACACTGTGAGCAAATTGGTGAAACAACAATTAACCTAATATTCATGGCTTTGGATTGTGGGAGGAAGCCAGATTACCTGGAGAAAACTCACCAAACACAAAGAAAATATGCTCCACAAGAACAGACCCGAGGCAGGAATTGAACCCACAGTCTCAGAGGTGTGAAGCCACAGCATAAACCCTACGCCACCATGCTGCTAGGCTTCAGGGTTTAAAGAAATATATAATAACTAGAGAGGCACATTTCCTGAAGAAAATGTGAGTGGTGCTTGCCGTGGCATCATAGACATAGCTATGATGTCATAGCTGATGTTGGTCTCAATGTTAAGATTATGGGACTTTTTGGGGCAGTTAATTGCCCCCTGCCGGCCATTGCATTCATGGGTCTACGACAGACGGTGCGGGACTAGTTACGCGCCAAACTTTTGTACGGAAGAAGAATAATAATAAGGAAAAAAATAAGCCTGTGAGATAGTAATAGTAGTGCTTCACTTTGCAACCACCACTAATAATAATAATTAAATGTAGCCTTATAACAGGCTACACCCAAAAGGTATATAAAATGAAACTGCCTTTTAAACTACACATTCTGTAATTCAAAATCTGAAACCGTCATTTATTCTAGTTTCATTACATGTAAAGTGAACAATTAAGCCTTTTTTTTTCTTAGTTTTGATTATAGCCATTATCACATTTAAATCACAGTATCTCAAAATATAAGACTTTTTAATTTCAATATTGAGTAAATTACTATTGAAGCAGTATAAATGCTGTGTATCCCTCGCTCTAGTTTAGTACACACAACCACAATCATGGTGAGGACTGCTGACTTGACACTTGTCCAGAAAATGATTGACAGCATCCACAAGGAGTGTAAGCCACAGATGGCCATCGCTGAAAGGGCTGCTGTATTGAAGCATATTTATGGAAAGTTTAAAGGAGGCGAAACTGTGGTAGGAAAAGTAGGAAAAGCAAATAAGATGACTGCAGCCTTGAAAAGAGTGTCAAGCAAAGCCAATGCAAGAACCTGTAGTGCTTCACAAAAAGTGGAGTGAGGCTGGATTCAGTGAAGTCAGAAAGAGGAATAGTGAAGAGGCACAGAATCTAAGTTGCTTGAAGTCCAGCGTGAAGCCTGCCAACTTGCCTTACCTTTTGCATTCTTGGATCAGGGGTCTTGACAATATCTTCTCAATGGTTTTAGTTCTTTCAGTTAGATAGTAGATTTGAAATTAATGTCAGCGCTAAACAAGGCTTGACAAGCGAGATGTGTATGAAATAGCCTCAACGTGATTTCTTGCTGAATATTGCAATACACAGTACAGTAAGTTCGCTACATATGAGCATTTGAGTTACAAACTTTCCAAGATACAAACATGCGTTCAAACGCGGAAGTTATGGTCACATATCCAGCGTACATTGTCACAGGCATGATTCTAAAGAACACTCAACTGCAAAATACTGTGTATAGCCAATTGTGTTAGTATCCTATTATCTAGACAATGTTTGTCGGACTTACGAACAAGATCTCGGAATGAAACTTTTCATATGTTAGGGACATACTGTATCAGTCAAGAGGCTAGACACAAGTTGGAAGTAGTCACTAGACACCAGAAGTTGTCTTCATTCTTTTCAAAATTAATTATAAAAAAAAAAATTAAAACCCACTAAGAGTACATGAATAGGGCAAATTAATCAAGGCTTGAAACCCCCGAGACAAAGGCTTGTGGCTTGAAACCTCCAAGCTGAGGGCTTGTGACTTGAAACCTTCTGAGATGAGGGCTTGTGGCTTAAAACCCACTGAGACGATGGCTTGTGGCTTGAAACCCACTGAGACGATGGCTTGTGGCTTGAAACCCTCTGAGACAAGGGCTTGTGGATTGAAACCCTCTGAGACAAGGGCTTGTCGATTGAAACCCTCTGAGATGCGGGCTTGAATTCAGAAACACACAGGGTATGGGGGCCAGAGAGTAGGGTCCGATGTCCATAACACTCAAAGTCCTGTTACAAGTTCTGAGTACGGATATACAGATGACATTATGCTCAGGCAAGCAGACTAGTAAACAGAAGTTGAGTGGATCCTGGTTTAAAAAAACAGGACACGAACAGGGTCATGGAAACACCAGAAATCCATTTAGCTCCTCTTCCATGAGTTTAGAAACCAGCAGATGGTTTAAAAGCCAAAACAGCTTAAAAGATAACCTAAGAAAACTGAAGCAAGAGTTAACAAGGCACAGGTGTAGCTCATAACTGCTGGGAGAGATGGAGAAACCATTTAAGCAGGGGTGCTCTGAAAAGGAATCAAAAGAGCAGTCCAGACCGGAAGCCAGAAATATGACAAGCACCTCAGATTAGAGGCGCTATGAAAGTTTACAGAGCATAAGTAGCAGCAACATTAACTGTTCCTAGGAGATTATTACGTAATTTGAATGCCTTCAGCATTGTTTTGCAATGTAGAAAGCAATATTCATCAAGAAAGACCATGGAATTAATGTCCAAACTTTTGACTGGTATATATGCTTAATATGTTTGTTATTGCTGTGTACTTCTCCCATTGTCTAATGTTTTAATGTGAAAATCTGATACATCCTGCTGCATACTGTGCAGTTTGCTAAGTAACTTTTTAAATGTAAGCAATTCAAATTACTGTATATATTGTCAAGTTTAGTAGTGTAGATGTTCTTCCAAGGCATATCAAGTCAGACCCAATATTTTAAATAATTCATATTAAAAACAAACAAAATTTAAACAAAGTAATTAGAAAAAAATAGTTATATTAGTACATTAAAGCTAAGCAAAACTAGATCTTTAAAATTGTGTTTGTAATATCCAGAATGCTAAAAGGCTAAAATGTTTTCTGCTTGTAACAGCAC
>JAOTRS010144503.1:0-12345 GCA_028565755.1 Dinotopterus cunningtoni | reverse complement strand
TGCCAGGCAGGAGGTCTAGAGGAAGACCAAAGAGGAGATTTATGGATGCAGTGAGAGAGGACATGAAGTTAGTTGGGTTAGGGACAACTTTATCCCAGTTGTCTTCTTCGCTCAGTGCAAGACAATATTTCGAAATGATAACTGTTTGTAAGTGTGAGTACTTGTTCAAATAGTTCCTTACATTTGTTTGTGTGTTTAAGTGTACTTATGTATGGTCATGGCTATGAGTGTGTCTGGTGTGTGTGTATATTATGTTTCCTTGGTTTAGTATGTTTATTTCTGCATATGTGTGTATATGTGTCCAACATACAGTACCTGAAAACTCTGTGTCGCTCTCTCTCTCTCTCTCTCTCTCTCTCTCTCTCTCTATAACAGCGTGGATGTGTCGCAACATTAAATGTAACCGTAAATGAATAAAACAATATAAGAGATTATTTCAGTATTTTATTTTTAATAATTTGAGTCATTTTTCAGTTAAAAAAAAGCATAATTGTTTGCCAGAACAATCTATAGCATCATATCTATCTCAAAGGAAAAAGTGCAACTTGTCACTCTATTCACTTTAGATACCAAATATTTACCTTTTAAGGATTAAAACTAGCGCACCGTGCACATCCTTAATCTATACTACTGTCCACTTTATTCTTCCCTTTTTAAGAAACCAATTATTAAGACTTAAAAGTTCCATATGTTACTATTTCTTTAACAAGTTAACACAGGTCTCAGAGCTTTAAGACAAAGTTTTTATCCTCTTTTTTACACCTCACTCCTCCTCCAAATGCGACCTTTCAGCGTCTATGTAAATGAGCTACTGCTGAGCCACGCCCCTCCAGAGAACAGCGGCTACGAGCCGGGGAAGGGCTTTTCTTATATAAGGTCACAAAAGGGGAAACTCTAATTGGCTTGTTTAAACCCCGGTCAATACAGAATAAGAAAAGGGCCAAAAAAAAAAATCTTTTTTTCCCACATGTACACACACAGACTGGGGACCCATTTGATTGTCTAAATGTGAGTTAAAATTTAATTTAGATAATAGTTTCCCCTTTAAACAGTTCCCCTGAGATGGACCTTTATTTAAGCTATAATGTGAGACTACATACAGAATCTTCAGCTATATTAATAATACAACGTAAGAGAATGCATGGGTGCAAAAACTGTTGATTGTCTACTATGAAAAGTCATTTTGTGCATCTGTGTGCAGCTGTATTTGATCTGTAAGATGGTTATCCTATACGAACATGCAGAATAGAACAATAAATGTCCCTAAACTCGAGTCTGTGAGCGGAGCGGCTTAACGAGCTGAGATGAGTGAAAATTGACAAAATGCTCGCAGTCTATCGATTGTTTTAGCAAAGCTCGTTTTTTTTTTCTCTCTCTTTCGGGAAATGTGTGTGTATACTGGAATTGGCGGAATCCATTTTCACTAAAGCTCTGCCTTCACCAGGGGTTACAGAAAAAAAGTGCTCATACTTGCTTTTCCACTTCTCTTGGCCTGTGTGACAAAATCCTAAAATATAAATTTCTGTAATATAAAACCTAGCTGTTAGTCTCACCGCCCAGCTACGGAGGTCCATTATATTACTACAAATCAAACGTTTAATGCCTAGTGTTTAATACTATAATTATCATAATGGGCCCTAATCACATGACCAAGTACTTATATATCATAATGAGCCCTAGTCACGTGACCAAGTACTTAAATATTATAATGAGCCCTAGTCACATGACCTAGTGGTTATATATCATGATGAACCCTAGTCACATGACGAAGTACTTAAATATTATAATGAGCCCTAGTCACATGACCAAGTTCTTAAATATTATAATGTCCTAATCACATGACCTAGTTGTTATATATCATAATGAACCCTAGTCACATAACTAAGTACTTAAATATCATAATGAGCCCTAGTCACTTGACCAAGTACTTACATTCATTCATTCATTCGTTTCTTGCTTCAGCCTTATTCAACCTCATTTACATGTAAAACTTGTGGAGAAAAGAAGTCTTACTATTAATCTCTGACATTGAAAAACGCAGAAAGGAAATTGAGGGGTCACACGTGTGTGTGTGTGTGTGTGTGTGTGTGTGTGTGTGTGTGTGTGTTTGTGTGTGTGTTTGTGGATGCAGCGAGAATGTGCAAGTGGTCTAATAAATACAACATCTAACTATCTTGCACACACAACACAAAAACGACTTTGCCCTCTGGCAGTCGGCTACAGAACTATTTCTATTTTTTTTAATATTTGCACTTCATTACATATGTATTGGTGGATGAGCCACCCTCAGCGTTAAACTCTAGATTTACACTTGTGAGAAAATTAATGGAAAACCAGCCAGATTTCCAAGCAACCTTGTAACGTCGCGGGTATTGCGACAGGCAAACCCACAGACAACTACTCCACGGGTTTCCAGTCAGGCAGGCCCGCGGCCACCCTTACGTGCAGTTGCTAGGCAACGCCGCCATGATGGCAATCAGGGGGATGCATGACACCTGGATGCATGTCTATATAGGCCCCCAACACAAAGCATTAGGCGTGCGGACATTTAGGAAGCACCAGAGTGTGGAGCGTTGCTCTGGTATGGGAAAACTGAAAAGAAAAAGAGAAAAGAAAAGAAAACTAAAAAGAAAAGAAAAAGAGAAAAGAAAATTGAAAAGAAAAAGAAAGGGAAAACTAAAGGTCAATAAAAAGGATTAGGGGACAGGAGACTTAGTTATATATGTTATGTTTGCTCTTTGTTCCATAAGAAGTTTTGTGTTTAATTAATAATCCCACGTTATCTCCGAACGGGAAAAGCCTCCCGTAAGTGTGCACAATCACTCCCACAGCTCACACACACAACCTTCCCTCCAAAGCCCTGCATCAGGGCTCTGTAAAAAAAAAAAAAAAGGAAAGTTGGGCACGCTAGCATAACACGCTATCCCACCACATCCTAACAGAATGTCCGCACCTCACCAAGAGCCCGCGGACTTGGAGAGGATTCAACAAATAGTAACAGGGCAGACAGGAGTGATTGGAAAACATGAACATGCTCTAACCTCCTTATTTTCGGAGATACGTGGGATATCGGAGCGGATTGAGCAGATTCAAATCCAGCTCAATGCGCATAGTTCTTCCGGGTCTCCACCCTCTCGCGAATCAACACGTGAGTCAGCTCCCGTTTTCGGTGCCGTGGCGCAATCGCCCCCTCTGGTGGCCGAGACGTGCCTACCACCCCCCCAACCGTATGCAGGTGAACCTGAAAGGTGTAATGCTTTCATATTACAGTGCTCTCTAGTTTTTGAAATGCAACCATCCCAGTTCCCCACAGAGCGAGCTAAGATTGCTTTCATGATCTCCTTGCTCACGGGACGAGCACTGGAGTGGGCCACGGCGGTGTGGCAGAGTACACTGTCTAATCACACCACCTTAGAGGCCTTTGTAGAGGCCCTTAAAGCCACCTTTCACCATCCCCATATGGAGGGGGGCGTAACTGCTCCATTACTCTGCATTCGTCAGGGTTTTCGTTCAGTTGCTGATTACACCATTTGAGTTCCGGAATTTCTCGCCTCCTTCTGGATCACCTGAACCCCAGGGGGACTTAGGAGAACCCATGCAGCTGGTTGCGGCTGATTTCATCCCTTTAGCCGACGCAACACACGGTCGCCCAGATACTTACTTTGGGCGCAGCAGGGCCGGTCACCGGCCCAAGACGGTAATGACCCGGAGATTGGACCCCCATCATGCAGGACTCTTTCTGCCAGCCACTCTATCTTGGAATGGGGCTTGGGAAACCCACTTGGAGACGTTTGTCGACTCAGGGGCGGCAGGCAACTTTATTGATTGCAAGCTAGTTCAGAAACTAGGCCTACCAGTTGACCTGCTCCCCTCTCCAATCCCAGTCGCATCTTTGGACGGCCAGCCATTTAAATCAGGATCCATCACCCAACAAACAGGCCCAGTCATGTTGCAGATTGGGCAACACACAGAGAGCTTGTCATTCCTGGTGACACGGATTCCAGAGTTACAAGTAGGGCTGGGTTTCCTTTGGCTTCAGCTCCATATTCCCAGGATAGACTGGTCGACCAGGTCAGTCTCCATTTGGGGGTCCCGGTGCTCCCAGAGCTGCCTGAAGGGGATCCAACCACCTTCCCCAGTCTCTCCTGAACCGGTGGATCTGTCCACAGTTCCCCAAGATTATTGGTACCTTAAGGAGGTATTCTCCAAGAGGGAGGCCCAAAAACTGCCCCCTTACAGACCTTTTGACAGCGCGATAAATCTGCTCCCTGGCACCACTCCAAACAGGGGCAGGCTATTCTCCCTATCTTCCCCGGAGCACTCAGTCATGGAGAAGTACATTACGGAGGCGCTCTCATTAGGGTTTATCCGGCCTTCCACTTCCCCTGCGGGGGTGGGGTTCTTTTTTGTAAAGAAAAAAGATGGGGAGCTCCGACCATGTATTGCTTATCGCGGCCTAAATGCTGTGACCATAAAGGATCGATACCCCCTGCCTTTAATGAACTTGGCCTTCGAATGCCTGCAAAAGGCTACATTTTTTACAAAATTGGACCTTCGCAGCGCATATAACTTAGTTCGCATTAAGGAAGGAGACGAATGGAAAACAGCATTCATCACAACCGCAGGCCACTATGAATATTTGGTCATGCCCTTTGGTCTCACTAATGCACCTGCTGTTTTTCAGCGGTTTATAAATGAGGCGCTCCAGGAGATGACAAACCATTTTACGTTTGTTTACCTAGATGATATCCTCATTTTTAGTGACAGTTTGGAGGAGCATACTGTTCATGTGCGGCGGGTCCTGGAGCTTCTCCTGCAGCACAACTTGTTTGTCAAGCTGGAAAAGTCCCAATTCCACGTGACCACCACCTCCTTCTTGGGCTTTGTAGTGTCTTGTGGACACCTGCGCATGGATCCAGCCAAGATAAAAGCAGTGGCACAATGGCCACGGCCTACCTTGCTTCGTGCCATTCAGCGCTTTCTGGGGTTCGCCAACTAACCGTCGTTTCGTTAGAAACTTTAGTACTCTGGCAGCCCCACTCAGCGCCATCACCAAAAAAGACCAGGGGAGATTTAAATGGACGACCGAGGCCCAATGCACCTTTGATACCATCAAGGCCAAGCTAACCACTGCACCGGTCCTACAATTGCCCAACGAGGAGGCGTCATTCATAGTGAAGGTGGACGCATCCGATGTAGGCATAGGGGCTGTCCTTTCCCAACGATCAGACGCGGATCAAAAGATTCAGCCCTGCGCCTACTTCTCTCACCGTCTGACGTCAGCGGAGCGAAACTATGGCATTGGAGACCACAAACTCTTGGCCATAAAATTACCTTTAGAGGGGTGGAGGCACTGGTTTAAAGGGGCCAAACACCAGGTTCTCATCTGGATAGACCACAAGAACCTGGCGTATATCCAGTCGGCCAAGCGCCTCAACCCACGGCAGGCCAGATGGTCCCTCTTTTTTACCAGGTTCGATTATTTGTTATCATATAGACCTGTCTCTAGCCAGACCCAGGAGGGGGACCCCTAGGAAAACTATACGTGCCAGTCGCCATCCGACCTCAAGCCCTTTCTTGGGGTCACACGTCCCCTTTTGCAGCCCATCCAGGAGTAGCCAAAACACTGGAATTTCTGCGCCGTCATCTATGGTGGCCCGGCATGGACAAAGACGTCCGAGCCTATGTGGCAGCATGTCCCGTGTGTGGGGCTCCTTATTTTGTCCTCATGGGCTGCTACACCCGTTGCCCATCTCATCCAGACCATGGTCCCACATTTCCCTTGATTTTGTATCCCTCCAAGGGATACACTGTAATATTAGTCGTGGTTGATCACTTTTCTAAAGCTTTCAAGTTTATTCCCCTCCAAAAGCTCCCATCAGCGAAGGAAACCGCACAACTAATATTACAGCATGTGGTATGCATTCACGGTCTTCCCCTTGATTTGGCCTGATCGCGGACCACAGTTTGCCAGCCAGTTCTGCCAGGCCTTCTGTAGCTTAATCGGGGCCATAGCCAGCCTGTCCTCAGGCTTTCACCCTGAGTCAAACGGGCAAACAGAGAGGGTTAACCTGGACCTGGAGCGCTCCCTAAGGTGTGTGGCCTCTGCCAACCCCTCCTCCTGGGCCGACCATCTGATCTGGGTGGAATACGCCCACAACACCCTAAGGCACTCTTCTCTGGGCATGTCCCCCTTCGAGTGCCAATTCAGCTACCCGCCACCAATGTTCCCAGAACAGGAACCCGAAGTAGGGGGTACCCGCTGCACAACACATGGTTCAACGATGCCGCCAAATGTGGCGGAAAGCGAAGTCTGCCCTCCGTGCTGCAGCATGAAAGGCAACTCTTGCAGCCAACGCGAAAAGGCAGAGGGGACCCGAACTTTGCGTGGGATAGCAGGTCTGGTTATCCACCAAGGACCTTCCGCTGAAGGTGGAGGCAAAAAAGTTGGCTCCGCGGGACATTGGCCCGATCAAGCTGGTAAGGAAAATTAATCTGGTGGCGTACCGCCTGGCGGGATAAACCCTACCTTCCCCGTCTCGCGGTTGAAGCCGCTCCTGTGTAGCACCCTGGCAGGTCCATCACCCCCAGCTCCTCCCCCACCCCGCGTTATTGATGGGGCTCCCGCAGATACAGTTAGGCGAATCCTAGACACACAACATGTCCAGGGGGCCACACAGTATTTGGTGGACTGGGAGGGGTACGGCCCAGAGGAACGCTTGTGGGTCCCAGTCTGACACATACTAAACCCCGAGCTCATCAGAGAGTTCCGCAGCAACTGGGTCACTGGTATGGGAACGTCGGGGGCCGTTTGTAGAAGGGTACTGTAACGTCGCGGGTATTGCGACAGGCAAACCCACAGACAACTACTTCACGAGTTTCTAGTCAGGCAGGCCCGCGGCCACCCTCACGTGCAGTTGCTAGGCAACGCCGCCATGATGGCAATCAGGGGGATGCATAACACCTGGATGCATGTCTATATAGGCCCCCAACACAAAGCATTAGGCGTGCGGACATTTAGGAAGCACCAGGGTGTGGAGCGTTGCTCCGGTATAGAAAAACTGAAAAGAAAAAGAGAAAAGAAAACTGAAAAGAAAAGGAGAAAATAAAACTGAAAAAGTAAAAAGAAAAAAAAAGAAAACTGAAAAAGTAAAAAGAAAAGAAAAAGAGAAAAGAAAACTGAAAAGAAAGAGAAAACTAAAGGTCAATAAGAAGGATTAACCCTGTCTGGGGTGGACAGGAGACTTAGTTATATATGTTATGCTTGCTCTTTGTTCCTTTAGAAGTTTTGTGTTTAATTAATAATCCCACTTTATCTCCGAACGGGAAAAGCCTCCCATAAGTGTGCACAATCACTCCCACAGCTCACACACACAACCTTCCCTCCGAAGTCCTGCATCAGGGCTTTGTAAAAAAAAAAAAAAAAAGAAAGTCGGGCGCGCTAGCATAACGCGCTATTCCGCCACATCCTAACAAACCTTAAAATTAATTAATTAATTAATTAATTAATAAAAATGTAAACATAAATAGATCTTTTAACGGGCACCAACCTAGTTCAGAAGTTGCTCAATAACACGGCAAGACCAAACATCTGCCTCAAAAGCTCAGAGCAAAGTAAAGCACTAATTTACACCTGCTTTCAGGAGGCCAACAAAATTCACATGCAAATCTGGCAAAACTTGTTAATTGGCCGAGGTTTAATACATCAAACAGAATGTGAGGTTGGACACATTTCCTACTCTCACGCTCCTTTTTTTTTTTTTTTAACCAATTTGCGTACCGTCCCATGCACTGTGTTCAAATTGCCTGTTAAGGCTTAAATGAAAAGTGCAGCAAATATCCAACCTTATAATCCCAACCTTATAAACCCAAAATCCCTATAAAAAGTTTGATTAGGTGAAAGAGAGCTTGCACAGATTTAATACCTGTCCTTCAGGTTGTGTTAAATGTTTACACGTACATATGCAAGTGGTTTGATTTGCATATTCAAATTATTTATAGTAAACATGCAAATTCAATTCAAATTCTAATTCAAATTTTATTTGTCACATACACATGCATACAGTGAAATGATTATACGACCGCCCGTGATCTTACAAATTTAAAAACACTTAACAAGAAATAAATAGTGGACTGAAATAAGAGTAAGTTTAGCTGAAACATAAGAAAATAGAACAAAATATAGAAATTTTTTTTAAAAATATATAAGAATTTATCTGTACAAAAGAAAAAATAGCAAATTTAAATGAAAATAAAAATGGAAATAACTGGAAATGTGCATGTATGTGCAAATGTGCAATGTTCATGAGTGACCGGTCTACAGCGTACTGGGGTATGTGCAACTGTGCATGAGTAAACAGATGAATAATGTCCATAATTGTCCATTTCTGTGCGGTGTACAAAAATGCAGAGATGATTAGTCCTATTTAGTGAACTGGTTTAGCTCCTCCTCTGTCACTCTGTGTTGGCCTTCAGGGAGCGGAATCGCTTTCCTGACCGCAACAGAGAGAACAGACTATTGCTGGGGTGGCTGAGGTCCTTCATGAGCTTCCTGGCCTTTGTCCAGCACCGCTTGCTATACAGTAGATCGAGTGCAGGTCAGGGAGCTCGATGCGGATGATGCGCTCAGCTGAACGCACCACCCTCTGTAGAGCTCGTCTGTCCTGCATGGTGCTGTTTCCGAACCAGGTTGTGATGTTCAATAATCAATAATAAGAATTGTTCATTATCTGTAAGCATCATTTTGTACATTATTTTGTGGCTAGGATCATATTAGTTTTAGAAAAGTCCTAAATAATATTTGTTGGGTATAAATATAAAAAAAGGCAGATGCCAAAAATGCAACCATCATTACATTTACATTTACATTTGGGCATTTGGCAGACGCTCTTATCCAGAGCGACTTACTTTTTTTTTTTTTATCTTATTACACATCTGAGCATCATTATTACAGAGGTATATATATATTTTTTTATTTTTTGAAAGATTCCTTAAGAAGCCTTACTCAGTTGTGAACACCTTCACTCACCTTTATTAAAGCGAGGCCAGAGCTTATAAAAGTAATTAGAGCTATTCTGTAAAGTTCGAATGCTGTTAAGCACGCATCCACATCCATTCCCTGCGGCTGGTGCATTGATTATCGTGACTCGTGTGTAAACATCCACCTGATGTTGCAGCATGATTAAGGCATTATGTACAAAGGATGTGATGTAAGACGGAGCCTTTTAGATGAACAAAGTGGACATAGGCTTTATTGATGACACTGTATTTGTTTCCATGACAATAAAACGCTCAGTGCTAACCCTCATTATTAAATATAAGATCAGGACCATGGGCACGTCCATCTACCTCAGGGCTAAGCGTCCGCTTCTTTAAATGACCTTCTGTCGTGTACATGAGACAGCAGGCTTGCGTTAAATGGTGTCTCGATACAAATGGAGATTTTTGATCAACGACGAGGCCACTTCTACTACTAGAATTTCGGATGGACTCACATTTTCTGAAAAAAAAAAGACAGCAGACCAAGATGCATCCTCATCGTTACCCTATTCAACTTTTTTCTCGTTCCATGACAAGAGCATGAATAATCCGGGAAGTGGGGGAGTGTTGCGCTTATACGCTGGGGTTTGTTATCCGGTGATTGCAGCCACTACTGCTGTGAGGTCAAGTTCAGTGTGTGAGCTCCTGTATTCACTTTCAGATTTTCTGCGCTTGGCTAAGAGATGCGCTGTTGCGCAACCAATTGAAGTTGTGATAATGGCTTATGTAACTCATTGCAAATGTTGAAAAGGCAGATAAATACATTGCAGTGAGTGGTACTGTACATCTGACTCAGAGCAGTTAGTTTTTAATTGATCCCCTACATGCCAATTTGCATAACTTTAAAACCAACTAGTTTTTGGGTTCACCTTGTGCACCCGGGGCAGCCCTGGCCTTTTAGAGCATGGCTCCGCAGGGTCTCTCGGAGTGTGTCTGACACCAGGACGTTGGCAGCGAATCCTTTGGGTGCCCTGGGATGTGGGTGTGGCCTCCATGGATAAGACTTGTTTGTACGGTGCAACCCATGCGGCTCAATAGTGGCCAGCATTGACTGTTTTCCAGCGATTTGTGCTGCATTGGCTTTTCTGTGGGATTAGACTGGACAAGATGCCCTTTGGTCCCCGCGGGCATGGGTGAGCTTTGGGTACCCATGATCCTGTCACAAGTTTACTGGTATATAGTTGGTGATCAGTGTTGTTCAGTTCACTTGAAGGCCTGGTATAAAAATGCCTTACAGACAAGTTGGTAACCATCGTAATGCCAATGTCAACTACAAATGGTTTGTTTTTCTGGGTAAACCCGGGTTAGCTGATTAACACAGATCACCTGATTGACATATTTGATATGGCACATGATTTTTCTCCAGATGCCCTTCCCAATTTATCCGGGCTTGGGAACAGCACTAGAAGTGCACTGACTTGTACAAACCCCTCAGTGGCTGGAGTGGGTTCCACAATCAGAAATCAAACCCAGGCCACAAATCGCTTCATGCTAGCAATTTGTCCACAGAGGAAACCAGTGTTAAACATAGATACTACAGTAAAATTGCTGCTATATCACATGTGCACATGTTTATATATTAAAAATAACAAACCTGACATAAAGCTAAAGATTAATAAAAGACTACTAAAACCATGATACTCTTGTATTCTGTTGTTCCCTAGGCTGCAATTAAACCACTTTAGCAAGCGAGATGGTACAACGCAGTATTTTTTGCACAAAAATAATAATTTCTTGGAGTTGGGTTTTGGTGGCAACATACAGCGAAGGGCAATCCAGGCCACAGATCAGTCCTCACAGATTCCACCATCCCCAAGCGCCTTCGATCCCCTTTTTTTAAAAGTATGCACTTCAGAGGGAAAACCTCAGATTTCTAAGCAGTATTAAATAGGTGTGTAAACCACACGGCAGCAGCACTCACATCACATGGTTGCGGCTGCATCAGTGACTAATATTTATATTACATATCTTCACCTTCAATCTGTACACATGGGAGGTGCGATTCCTCTCTGGTGGAATAGTCTTCCAGATGCTTCCAGGGCAACCCAAAGTGGTTGTTATTGAGGATCGATAGTAGCTTGCCTTCTAGTCTAATAACAATGCACTGCTCTGGTAAGAAAGGCCAATGTGCTGCTCCTCCCAATCATGACCTTCCAGTTGCCTCAGTCATGAGCATTGAAGTTCCCTAATGAGCACCATGGAATCAGGAGTACACTCTTGAGCAATTATGCCAATTTCTCCAAAGAAAAAGGCTAAGTACTGTAAAACAGATATTTTAAACTTTTAAACAATTAAAGTTTATTACCTGAGACTTGAAAGCTCATAGAGGCAACCATGGAAGGGCTGTGTACTGTAGGAGGGAGATCAATAAAATCAAGCAGAGAGATAAGCAGAGTGTACCCAAGTCCATTTTAAACTGTCCATCAAATGCTCCTGACTTACTTCACTGTTCTTGCAGGTGGAAACCACACGCAAGGTGGCGCCCTATCTCAGTTTGTTGGCTAAGACCAAATGGTACAGCTAGGGCGGCTAGGTAGCCAGACTATTGTCTTTGGGAACCACTACTTCCCACCTTGGGTCTTTGTCAGTGCAGTTTGCATGTTCTCCTTGTGCTTGGTGGGTTCCCTCCAGGTTCTCCGGTTTCTTCTCACAGTCTAACGATATGCAGATTGGGCTAATTGTCATTTTCAAATTCTCAGTAGTATGTCAGTGCTTGTGGTGTGCTTGTGGTCTGCAGTGGATTGGCACACTGTCCAGAGTGTCCTAGTCCCTGGCCTCCTGACCCTGTACGTGATAAGCAGTATAAAAAATGCAATGGTTGTCTGGTTTGAATCTTTATGTGGCATCTTTTACCAACATATACATGTTGTTCTATAAGGTTAATGAGTTATATTGTTTTACAAGGTTAGTGAGAATGTATTTTTTTTTTTTCTGAACAATGCCTCTAATTTCATTCACCTCCACACACACACACACACACACACACACACACACACACACACACACACACACTCTCTCTCGCCTTTACAGCCTCCCTCCCACCCCCTCCTCCTCTTGGCTTTCCACATACAGCGACAGACACACACTCTCTGCCTTACACAGAAACTCTGTCGCGATTCTTTTCAAAGGTAATGTTCCGGTTCATTTGTTGTTGTTTTTTTTTTTTACTTTACAGCAGTGATTCTGTTAGTATGCGCTCACGCGAGTCTGACTAGCGCTCCGTTATGTAATGTGCACGCACACACACACACACACACACACACACACACACACACACACACACACACACACACACACACACACACA
>JAOTRS010144402.1:0-12351 GCA_028565755.1 Dinotopterus cunningtoni | reverse complement strand
AATCTTTATCTTATTACACTCAATGGGAAAGAGAGGATATAGAAAAGTTTATGTTTACGCCTTGGTTACGCCAAGTTGTACTTATTTTGACATCAGCCAAATATACTCCCTGATCGATAATCGGAGAGTAAATCACGGATGAGAAATCCAAAAAGTAAATCAGATAAAATTTAAGGTTTGTCATTCAACCTTAAGGCTCACTCCTTCAGCCAATGTCTGCAATTTAGGGTAACTCTGGACAATCAACTGTCATTTTCTCCACACATTGCTGATTTCTTCTTTATAACATCAGAATCCGCCCATTTCTTTCTTCTCAGGCTCCTCAGGTGCTCGTTCAGTCCCTTGTTATTTCAAGGCTGGACTACTGCAACTCACTCCTGCCAGGTCTGCTTCTGTCAACCATTTGTCCCCTGAAGCTGATCTAGAATGCATCTGCATGCCTCGTTTTTAACCTTCCCAAGTTCTCCCACACCACCCCACTTCTCAGCTCTCTGCACCGGCTTCCTGTAGCTTCTCGTATCAAATTCAAAACGCTGGTGCTTGCCTACAAAGCTAAAAACGGCCCAGCACCCACTTACCTCACAGATCTAAATACACCCCACTGCACCACATTCCCTCCGATCTTCAAAGCACTGTTCGGCTGGTCCCACCATCTCTCTGAGATTGAGGAAAACATGCATCTAGGCTCTTTTCTGTTCTGGCACCAAGGTGGTGGAATGAACTTCCTCTAGATGTCCATACAGCTGAGTCTCTGGCAATCTTTAAATGATGACTTAAGACGTATCTGTTTCTTCAGTACTTTGGCTAATCAAAAAATTCATAAATAAATAATAATAAATAAATAAATAAATACACTTCCCAACAGTGTTTGACTGATGGTACTTAGCTAGTAACCTAGTAACCCAGCGTAAGGATCTATCCAATGACTACAAAACACTTTTGTAAGTCGTTCTGAATAAGAGCGTCTGCCAAATGCCTAAATGTAAATGTCTTAAAATGACTCTAGCATGTTACAATCTACTTATACCATTTCAGCGCTGTTATGTCAGTGGTGAAAATATTAAGTAAGTCAAGTAAAAATATTCAGTTTAGCTTTTCTAATTAACATCTATTTATGCAGGTGTTTGTTTACATTGAGCAAGTAGCTTCATAGTACCTTATTTTAAAGTAGATTAATAAATCTACTAAGTAAATTATTAAATTCCATGGGGGCATTTTAGAGCACAAGTTATTCGGCTATTTTACATGCCCTCACTTCGGACTGCTGCAGATTTTTTTGCTCTATCTAGTAATGTGTCAGTGGAAGCTGCTTTTTTTTTTTGTATTGTTTTTTTCCTCCTCTTTTTTTTTCAAGCCACCTGTGATTGGTCAACTACATGTCATGATGTGTGGTGGTGTGTGTGCCCAGACTGAGCAGGAGGGGAGGGGCGGGGTTACAGACACAACACACAGAGAGACAAGAGAACAGGCAATACACAGATGAGACGCTGGAATAGGTGCGAAAATGAGGGACAGCAGGAAAAATTTTGATGCTTTTCAATTATGTAGACAATACAAAAACACATGCAATCAGAGACTGGACCTCTTTGTCCAACTGAGATGGATCTTTGTTTTTGTACTTAATAATGTATTTCTGTAGCACTCCGTGCTGAGTATAATAATCCATATAATTCATAAACATTTTATATAATTTATGTTTTTTTTTACATTAGTAATTAATTTTACACACAATTTGACATTATTTTCGATAATTAATAAATGTCAGCAAAAAATATATAACAGGAGCCACTTGGGAGCCTAAGACCCGATTCTTTTTGTGAGCTGAGCCAAAAGAACCCATGTTTTATCTCGTAGTGGTGCTTGATGTTACTGAAATTTGAAACTAAAGTTTTAAATATTTTTTTAATTAAAATATACAGTATTAAATACGTCACACAACTGTTCATAACAACGCTTTTACCTACCATTTTACTTATGGTGCAGGTTAAACTTCAGGATACTGTTTGATTATTCTATTCTATGACATAATCTGGCAGGACAGACATGCATACATACAGAACGAACCTACAGACAGAGACTGTTTTTGGGTCCTCCAATGTACGAAACATAAAGATAATCATTGAAAGAGCAAGTTCTGACCAATGTACAGACAAAACCTTTCTTTTATTTAGATAGATTACCACTTATCCCATGCAGGATCCCAGGGTATTTAGGGCACATGATGGCAGATCCATCCATCTATGAACCTCTGTAGTCCGACTAGGGACCATGAAGAACAATAGTGACCATTGCATTTATTCCCATTTTGTACTACCATGGCAGGATCTCCAGTCAACTTTCATATGCTAATTCAAACACTATGGGTAATTTGGGAATGCCAATTAGCCTAATTTGCATGTTATACAACCGTGGGAGGAAACTACCAAGCACGAGGAGAACATGCAAACTCCATGCAATCAGACCTAAGGTGGGAATCGAACCCGGTACCCGGAGGTGCAAGGCAACAATGCTAACCATCAACCCACTGTGTTACATCCCAGATAGGGGATATTATAGGGGAAAATATTGCAGTTCACAAGCACAGACAAACTTACACACCCAGGCAGTTTGGAAGCATCAGTCAAGCTAGACCACATGTCGTTGAACTCACTCTCTCATCGTCTATACCATTTTATGCTGTATATGCGGTCCCAGGGGGCCTGGACCCTATCCCAGGAGACTTAGGGCACAAGGCGGGGTACATCCTGGACAAGGTGCCAATTATTCACACACTACAGGCAATTTGGGAATGCCAATTAGCCCAATCTGTATGTCTTTGGAATATCGGAGGAAACCAGAGTACCCGAAAGAAATCAACCAAGCAGAAGGAGAACATGCAAACTCCATACACACAGAGACGGGAATCGAACCTGGCCGGGAATCGATCCCGGTACCTGGAGGTGCAAGGCGACAGTGCTAACCACTAAGCCACTGTGTTACATCCCAGATAGGGTGCCAAAATAGTGCAGTTCACAAGCACAGACACACTTACATACACAAGCAGTTTGAAAGCACCAGTCAAGCTAGGCCAAAAGTCCTTGAACTGTGGGAGGACCAAGAGAAAATGCAACAAGCATTGGGAGAACTTGCAAACTCCACACATACACTAAACAATGTTCCTCTGCAGGTGTGAGACAACAGTGGTAACTACCATGCCACCATGCCACCTAAATGTAACCTTTCTGAATTTTTTAAATCATTATTTGATGTCCAAACCCAAAATTACTACAGCACAGGTTCCACCTTCATTTTTGTGGTAAAATACTGGGGTTTGATTCAACAACATGGAACTCCAGTTATGGTGGTGCGCAAGTCAGTGTACTCTCAGCATTTCGATAAAATAGGGAGGGCTACAGTATATCAGGAAAGACATTTGGTACTTTAAAAATAATAAAATTAAAAAATAGAATTAATAAACTCTGTGCCAAATCAAATATGTGGTTTAAATGACCACTGTGTTGAACCCTAATGTGAGCAGCTAAAAGAAGAAGAACAACAACATTTAATTTAATTCAATTTAATTTAATAAGGTTATAATAATGTAATGCTTCTTGCATTCTCTGAAGTGCCACAAGTGTTTATAAAGAAAGGTTTCAACTGTCATTTCTTCTGTTTTTACCCATACACTAAAGTTTTAGATTTTTTTTTAATCTTGGTAGATTTTTTTTCTGATCTTATACTGTAAGTTCTGCTTTTGCTCTGTACAGATAACCGTGGTAAACTGGGGTTAATAAATATTCTCTGGTTTACCGTGAGCCTTTTTTTTTTCTTTTTTTTTCTTTGCCATTTGACTTTGTGAAAAGCTCTCAGTCTCTTTCTTCAACCAAGGTTTCATTTAAAGCAAAGTGCACCTTGAGGGAAGCAGTAAAAGTCCACTTTCAGCATGTAGCATGTATTGCTTTCAATGAATGTCATCAGTTTTGTTCTGTCTGATTTTTTTAGTGAAAAAAATAACTTGGGCTTTGCTTGGTGCTTACACAAATTTCCCCATAAAGCTCACTATATAACCCCCCTAAAAAAAAAAAAAAAAAAAAAACTAAAGCAAGCAAATAAATGTGTTACTGTAAAAGACGCATCTGTGCCAGCTTCTGACAAATGAGCTGTTGTGTTATTTTTCTGAAAATAACTTGTGTATTGATTTACATTAGTACTAGCAAAGTCTAAAAAAGTATTTTTTTTGTGAAATTATTGCTCCAACTAGCAATAACAATTTATGCACATTGATATTAGAGCACAAAGAAAGACAAACTATATTATTATAGTTAACCTGCCTTCAGGTTTTTTCACCCAAAAATTCCATTTTGACAATTTTTTGGCAGCATCTCAAACAAATAACTATACTTGTTATTTAGTTAGCAGTGGCAAACATTCCTTACAGAAATGAAAACATAACTTTTTGTAATAAATATACTGTCTATCAGGCACACATTTGCGGCTGCCAACTGCAGCCCCATACCTGCAATGAACCTGCAGCTCACATCATGGCACAACTATACTTAAGTTAATGCAACAGTTTTAACCATTTTGATTCAAGAACTGTTGTACTGTATGGTTGCAAGAATTTAGGATTTGCACTCATTCTGCCATGCAAACTTGGCGACCTTGATCATCTCTTAATCTATTGATTTATCCATTTATCCATCCATCCAGCCAGCCAGCCATTCAACCATCTATCTGTTAAGACCTCTGTGGTCCACCTCTTACCAAGTCAGGGAAGGGCTGAGCAGTTACCATGGTGACAGCTCCAGCCTTACATATCATGGTGTGAAATGAGTATACTGGTCCATGTCCGCAGAGCAAGTAGGTTGTTGATATCGACTTTTAATGCCATATGCTGAAATATGAACCAATTATAAACAAATTGCAGATATAAAACTATTAAAATGGCTTAATGTATGTGCCTATCATTTTATTTAGTGTCCACAAACGGGATGGCTCAATATTTATTGTTTTAAGGGCCTCTTGATCTATGAAAAAGCCTGGTTTTGAGCTGATGCTATTGAAAATCTAGGAGGCAATAGCACTGACTGTGGCTCTAAGCACAGATCTCTATGAGTATGTGGGGACAGATGAAGTCTGATGAGCTGCTGATTGATCCCTAGTGCCTGTAAGCTGGCCAACTCGATCAATACTAATCCACCGATTCCCTAAGGGTCATATTCAGCTGTCCATTTCTCTCTACTAGAGCAGGAGTAAACTACTTCTCAGGCTAATGCTGCACAAATTTAGCCAAATTTATAAAACAGGAGTTTATAAAGCTTTAGGAGTTTTGATAGCTTTGCATTCAGGAGCAACGTGTTATGATTTACTGAATATTTTAAAATGATGGCCTTGTTCCCATATCTATTTCCAAATTATATGTAGATAATGATTTCCCTGTCTTTATAACAACATGAATTCATTAATAGCCTTCAACATTTTTGAACAGAAAAGTAAAAAACAGTGGAGGAGAGTGAGGGTAAGGTAAGCTCAGAATGTTCATGTGGTTAGGCTATGCTTGCTTTTCACAAGCAAAATGTCCCTGATGTCTGAACTGTGCATAATGGAATAATATTAGTGGGTGGAAGAGCTGTAGGACTCAAATCTTGGTCTTGGAAACGAGTCTAGTCTTGAGACATTTCCTGTATTCCCTTGGCTTTATCTTGGACCTGCTAACATTGTACTTGGACTTGACACAATCTTGGGCTTTGATCTTGCTAAATCATGGCTGCGATGCACAAATGAAAATAGCTGGTTAAAGAAAAAGACATGACCATGAAAAGAAAAGAATTTGGTTGGTTTCTGTCTTGGATTTATTTAAAATTGAGTTTGACTGGCCCATGACCCCCTCTACACTCTACGCAGACTGACTTCATCAGTATTGGCTAGTCCTGGTAAAGGGATTGGGTTTGTATTGTTTTTACAGTTGTGATTTTGACTACAGCTCTACTGTCAATTACTAGAAGAAAAAAAAACATCAAAGTCTTCTTCTCCCCATAGAAAGCTGAATGCCATCACTGCCAAATTGTTGTGGCTAAGTGATTTACACTGTGCACCTCTTAATGCTGTTTCGTCATCTTTTCAACTATTTCTATTTAATTAAAAACAGTATAAACATTAGAATTTTGTTGTGGTTCCATTAAGAACTTAATATAACACAAAAGGCATGTCTTCCTTCTCTTACGTTAGCCAAAAATGTTTTATATGATAAAGCAGTGGGACATAAGTCATAATAAATAACCCAGACTCACTATTTACTACTGCAGGTGAGACTGCAGCGTGACTGATACCGTGACGCACAAGGCATGTTCAACTTCATTCGTAAATAAATTGTGTTGGCAGAACCAAACCCACCACAAATAAAGACTGCAGTTATTTTAGATGACTTACAAAGTGGAGGTCTTGAAACTCTTCTTCCTGGAGTCAGGCCTCAGAGGAAGCTTTATTTATAGTGGAGGCTGTGGCGCTTGTCAGAGCTGCTCAAGTTTGGAAGAACTTCCTTTATGTGTTCTTTAGGTTGGCTTCGAACCTGACACCTACACACAGCAGTTTCACACTTACAGTATCTTACAATCCCATGGTAACGATGCAACGAATGAAAAACTATTTTTAAAAATGCTTATTATCAGGATCTTGCTTTTTTGCTTGAAATAACTACACCTATGAACAGCTGATTAAAAATATACAACATTGATGGCAGGGTCATGTATGGAAGCTAAGAATGCAAAAGCATCAGAAACCAATGTAAAAAAAAAGTTGGATGTGATAGCATCTGCAGCACAGATTATGCCAGTAGTAAAAATCAAACCTACAAGCTTACCCAAATTCAGTGGTAATAAGAGGGACTTCTATTGATTGAAGAGGGACTGCGAAAAATGGGGAACCCAGAGAGTCGGCTAAGGTTAAAAAGATTCAACTGGGGGACAGCGTTGACAACAAGATTGCCAAAGAGCTTAGGCTATCCTCTTACAACACAGCTGCCAACATCTTCAGAGTGTTGGCGAACTGCTATCGAAACAGAACCACTACCGCTATGAAGATTGTCGAGGAGCTAGAAAGGATTCCTGCTGTGAGAGAGAATCATCCAAGGAGGGCTATAGAGTTAATCCATACTGTAAAAAAAAAGCCCTGGCAGATCTCATGGGCCTTGGAAACATCAGCGCAATCAAGAACAAACTTGTAATAAAGTTAATTAAGAGCAAGTTACCTGAGTTTGTAAAAAGACAATGGTTGGTCTACATGACAGATCCTGCAAATGGCATCATACCAAAGAACCATTTTGATGCACTACTAAAGTCCCTAAAGAAAGAAGAGGAAATTCTTAAAAGGCTTAAGCAGCTCAAAATTTCAGAGAAGGCAGAAAGACCAGACAAAAAATCTGAGAGGTTTACCTTCACCGGGATGACAAAGAAAGTTTCTGCAGAAAGTGGATGTGTCATGTGTGGAGCAGAGAAGCATAGAGACAAAATCTTCTTTGCAAAAAGATCAAAGAACTAAAACTAGCAGAGAATAAATCCATTTTTAAAAAGGTGCGTGTAAAAAGTGCTTGGGATGTCACAAGAATTGTGACAGGTGCAACAATAAATATTGTTTGCAGAAACAAAAACTGGTAACGGGGAGCCTTGTCAGACCACCAATACTTCCTTTGTCCAAATGGGGAACTTTAGGACATGGACAGTATTGGAGCAGCCTGCAAACCAAAGTGTGGTGGGTGTTGTTATGGTAACTTTCAGACTGGAGGAAAAAATATTACTCTTGCGGAAGATAAGGAACTTGAGATCATAAAAGAAGGTCCTACCTATGTTGAAGAAATTTCCCACAGTAAGTCTTTACACTGGGATACAAAGTTTTCATGGATTCAGGACCCATCAACCATTCCATACAAAAATTCAATGGACTGAGCATGAATGATCTCCTGCTAAAAAGACCCGATAGACTCAAAGATATCAGAGCTGTCTTGTTATAATTTACAAAGGGATTCTTTGCTGCTTTTGGAGATATTAAGAAGATGTACAACTCGGGCTGGCTCAAAGACCATGAAGTGTGTCTTCACAGGTTCCTTTGGAGAGATACTGAGAAAGAAGAAATAGGCGAGTATGGCATAACCAGGGTCAACATCCGAGATCGCCCTGATGGATGCATTGTGCAATTAGCTATGCGTGAAACAGCACGATTGGCAAAGTTTGCTCATTTGAAAGAGGGGCGCAAAATACTTGAAGAGGATAGCTACATGGATGACGTCCTCACATCCCACAATGACTTGGAAAGACTGACCATGATAATATATGGACTTAAAGGGATTCTGACAACTAGCGGTTTTCCCCTTAGCCCATAGGCCCAAGGTCCATAGCCCAAGGTCAGGGCAAAGTGGGAGGCAAGTGACTGGGGCACAAACTCAGTCAAACTAAGTCAAGAGATCATACTTCCGAACCAGATGAAAGAAGAAGCTTTGTAGAAGAGGACAAACTCTACACTATGACTTACATTAACTTTTTAAAAAGGAAAAAAAAAATGAGAACAGACCAGAACCTCCTTGAAGGTAAAGTGAAACTGAAAACGCCTAACCCCTTGACCAGGAGACAGCTACTAAGCCAGGTTGCTGGGCTTTATGACCTTATGGTCTTGTTATGCCTGCCAAGCCCAAAGGTGCAATTCTTGTCAGGAAGGCATTTCATAAGACAGGAAATGGGATCTTAACTCGACAAACATGGGACAAGCCACTTTCAGAAAATCTCAGAAATGAGGCCATCAAACTCTTCGAGGAGTATATGCAGCTTAATCAATTTAAGTTTCACAGAAGTCTCATGCCAGTTGGTTGGAAAGGAAAACCATGGTGGATCACATTCTCAGATGGTAGCGACAAGACCTACGGGTGTCATGACCCTCAACTAGGAGGCAAACGCAGATGCAGGGTTAAACTCAAAAGAGATTTATTAGTTCAAATGTCCAAAAAATAAAAGAAACAATAACTACTGCTGACTCCCCAGGCTGGGTCTGCAGGCAGGCCGGTAATGAACAAACAAATGCAACACAAAGAAATAGCGAACTCGACCAGGAGTTGAACTCTGAGGTCTGAGCCTCTCTCAGCCTTGACCTTAACTCTGTCGGCGGTCATCCCAAAAAAACTTAACGTGCCCGTCCCTGACGACGCTGTTCAGTCCTGGGGGAGAGTATACACAAACACACACAAGCTTAACATACTAAACCCAATGGTGCACAACTGTGAACAGACGAAGGCCTACGGGTTCGACTGGAATAAAAAGGGAGACACACGGGGTGGACACAGGTGAACTTGATTTGGTGCTAAAGGAATACAGGGAAACAAATACACACGTAGACACACTAGGGGGAGACAAAGCGGCTCAGTAATCCGGCGAGCCAGATCTTATTCCCCAAGGCTGAGGTGGGCCAGGTGTGACAGTCCCCCAAAGGACCGGCTTCCCAAGGGTGGTGTGGGCGCTCTCTCCGCGTGACTGGAGGGAGTAAGGACCTACCGGACTGATGGGATTGCCAGCTGTAATTTAAAAGAAACAGGATTTACTTATGCAAGAATGGGGAAGGGACCGATGTATTTGGGGGTGAGTTTTCAACAGGGGAGGTTGAGGTTAAGGTCCTGTGTCGAGAGCCATACCCGATCGCCTACCTGGAGCGGAGGACTTTCCATTCGTCGACTATCGGCAAATTTTTTGAACCGATGAACTGCTTGGGAGATTTTGGTGTGCTCTTCCTCCCATACTCTTTCCGCTCTTTTAAACCACTTATCCACCATAGGGATATTGGTGGGAGTGGCATCCCAAGGACAGAGCGGTGGCTGGTGTCCGAGCACACACTGAAACGGCGTTAGGCCGGTTGTGGAGTGACGTAGTGAATTTTGTGCATATTCCGCCCAGATTAAACAGTCCGCCCATTCATGTTGCCGGCTACTACAGTAAGCTCGGAGGTACCTTCCGAGTTCTTGGACAGTCCGCTCTGCCTGCCTATTAGACTCGGGGTGATAGCCTGACATTTGACTAACAGTTGTCCCCAACTTTTGGAAGAAAGATTTCCAGACTTTAGCGATAAATTGGGGACCACCATCCGAAACAATGTCCTCTGGGTTGCCATAGCAGCGAAACACTGTTTCGAATAGGGTTTCTGCCACCTGGAGGGCTGATGGGAGAGATCTAAATGGAATGAAGCGATCTACCACCACAAGGACTGTCGTGTACCCTTTTGACACTGGCAGATCCGTTACAAAGTCCACCACGATGTGTGACCACGGCCTGTTAGGTGTTGGTAAGGGCATTAATTTTACAATGGGCAAACAACAGGGATTTTTTGTTGTTGCACAGATAGCACAAGACGAAACGACTGTTTTCACGGTTTCCCGCATGTTTGGCCACCAGAAATTTGGTTCCAGTACTTGAAAAGTGTGTAATGCGCCGGGGTGTCCAGATGATAAACTAGAAGTAGTGACTCCGGAACGTATGTTCGGCCCGGAGGACAGCCCCTGGGCACAGGTTGTGACCGTGTCATTTGAGCTACCTCCGAATCGATGTCCCATACGATCGGAGCCACCACGAGTGCCGAGGGCAAGATGGTTTCGGGATCAGACCTCTGATGTGGGATAGTGGGATAGCGCATTCGCTTTCTTATTTTTCAAGCCGGGACGGTACGTGATAGTAAAATGGAAACGCCTGAAAAACAGTGCCCATCGGGCTTGACGAGGGTTTAGTCTTTTTGCTTGCTGGATGTACTTCAGATTACGGTGATCTGTAAGTACTGTAAACGTGTGTTTAGCTCCCTCCAACCAATGCCGCCACTCCTCTAATGCCGCTTTTACTGCTAGCAGTTCATGATTACCGATATCATAATTGCGTTCAGCAGGTGTTAGTTTACGGGAAAAGAAGGCGCAGGGGTGGAGTTTTTCTGGGTGGCTGTGGCGTTGTGACAGCACTGCTCCTAGCCCTACCTCTGACGCATCGACCTCAACTATGAAGGGCTTCTATATAAATATTAGCTTGGAAATAGTTATATAATAGTTATATAATAGTTAACTCAGACTAACTGTAATTAGAGCCTGTGATCAAATAAATGCACTGGTACATACTGTGGTGAAGTTAATTGTGCAGCACTATATATATGTTTTTAATTGCAGAGGGATTTTTTATATCTCAAATGGGTCAGCTGTAACAATGCCTAAAACTTATGTCAAAAAGTGGTTAATAACCTTCTGTGGGACAATATATTTAGTGAAATTACGTTCAGTGACATTATAGTCATAGTCAGTGTCCTAGTATCATAGTGTGGTGCTTTTTTTCCAGCATCTGCAGCTTTTTGGAGGTCTAAACATAAAATTTCCTCTTTTCTAAAATGATGTCATAATGGTATTGGGATATCCTCTTTAAATGCATGTGCTCACTGTGCCCGCCGTCTTTCTGGTGCGCCCGGGTGGCGATGGTGCAGGGTGCTTGGGCTCACTCCTCGTTGCTTGCAACTATATTTCAGCTTGTTGGTGGACTCCCTATTGATTGTAATGCAGTTAATGATGTTTGTTTGAATTTGAGCTGATTTGTGGGAACTGTTTGATTGTGTTGTTTTATAAGGAGGAGAAAAAGCATAAAGCAGAGCAAAACACCCAATATGGAAGAAGCACTTATGTTAGCAGTGTGCAGACATGACCAGGATAAGGCTGTTAATTATAAATGCCTTTTTCTTTTTTATTTAAAGTGACTAGCTTCAATTATAAATTTAATAATGTTGAAATGCATTGACAAAGCTGTCAAAACCAGAATTAGTTTTAAAACTACAGTAATAGCTAAAATTGCCGTTTTTTTTGCCAGTATTTCATAAGACATAGTGGAAGTTAATACCATCTGTGGAGGTTGAATGATATGAAACCAAGGCAAGAACATTCCTGAATGTTTTTAAATATTTATAGTATATACATTGCAGTGGCAGTGGTGGCTTAATTGTTTAAGGTCCTAGGTTATTGATCAAAATGTTGAGGGTTCAAGCTCCAGCACTGCCAAGCTGTCAAGCAAGACCCTTAACCCTATTTGCTCCAGGACTGTGATATTCTGGCTGACCCTACGCTCTGACCAACATTTCCTAACTAGGATATGCGGAACAAAAAATTCACAGTGCTGTAAGGTACATGTGGCAAATAATTGATTCTTAATATGTAGGGAATATATAAAAATTGTAAGGAATAAGACAGATCAGACCATGCGTATGATACATTACCACCTCTGAGTAGACTATTTTCATATATAGTACAGTATCAGCATGGCCCAAAGAGTGTTTAACCTCATCTCTGTAGAAGTCACTTCAATTAATTCAATTTGTTTTATT
>JAOTRS010144391.1:0-12353 GCA_028565755.1 Dinotopterus cunningtoni | reverse complement strand
AGGTCCCAGAGTCTGGAGAACGAGAAGAGAGGCACAGAATCCAAGCTGCTTGAGGTCCAGTGTAAAGTTTGCACCGTCAGTGGTGATTTGGGGAGCCGTGTCATCTGCTGTTTCGGTCCATTGTGTTTTATCAGGTCCAAGCTCAGCACAGCATCTACCAGGAAGTTTTAGAGCACTTTATGCTTCCCTCTGCTGACCAGCTTTATGGAGATGCTGATTTCATTTTCCAACAGGACTTGGCACCTGCCCACACAGCCAAAAGTACTAATACCTGGTTTAAGGACCATGGTATCCCTGTGACTGATAGACCAGCAAACCCACCCGAACTAAACCCCATAAAGATTCTGTGTGGTATTGTAAAGATTTTATATCAGTCCTAAGTAATATTCTATTTTTCTGAGATACTAAATTTTAGATTTTCATTAGCTGTAAGCCATAATCATTAAAATTAATATGAATAAACATATGAAATGTCAGTCTGTTTTTTATAAATCTATATAATGAGTTTCACTTTTTGAATTGAATTACTGAAATAAATCAACTTTTCAATGATATTCTAATTTATTAAGATGCACCTGTTTTCAAGTCTTGATATTATGTTATAGAAACAGTCAGAACCTTGACTAATTGATTTAAAAGCTTAAAGCCAGTTATCAGCTCTAGACACTATTCCATATGAAGTAGAGATCCATTAGAATCCAGTCAGTAACTGATTCCTAACCAGTTTAACTTTAACTCACCTCTGGATTTAAAGATCAGCAGATTTATCCTTTCTAAATCACATGTAGAGATGGATTTACCTCGGCTGGATAACTAGGCAGTACAAACAGGACATTTTTGTTGTGTAGTGAGGTGTTTTACTGGCACCTACTGAACTGGATGACGGGCAAAGACATTAAAGATCCAAACCATGTATTCTGTGCTGTATGGATAAAGGGTGTTCCTCTCCAGCAGCAGGTTCTCACACAGCTGAGAGTGTGTGCGTGCTTGAATTGGCACCCTGCCCAGGGTGTACCCTGCTTTGTGCCCGAGTTCCCTGGGATAGGCTCCAGGCCATCCATTTCCCTGAAAGAACAGCACGTCAGTGGCACTGACGACTGACAAGCTTCTCAACTCCTAAATATCCCTATATGAGCACCATTGGCGCCATTATGTGCAAGTAGAATAAACATCAGCACAATTAACTGTCCATGCATCAGAGTTCAGGACAAGATTTCTATCTGAGCAGTTAGAAGAGAAGAGCAAGAGCCATGGGAAACTCCAAAAGAGCTGCAAAAAGAACTAAAGGCTGCAGGTACGGTCATCACAAAGTAAGCAACAGGCACTGCAATCCATTCAAAACCACCAGTGTTGCCATCCAAGCAGATTTAATTACTGAAGAAAATGCTTGAAGTTCATTTGAAGTTTGATACAAAAGGTTTGGAGATGCCTGTAGATAAATGGAAGAATATTGTGTGATTGGACAAATCAAAAATCTAACGTTTGGCTTTCGTAACAAAACAACAACTCTATCAGTAAATATTACTTGTTGGTAGAAGTTGGTATAGGGCTGATCCTCCTCGCAAAGTCCTGGTGGAGTACAATTTATAAAAAGGAATATGGAGGGAGATGTACAAATAGTCTCTATTCGACCTCTATTTTAAAATAAAATGTAGGAATGGTCCAGTCCATCACCAGGACTGAATCCAATAAAACATTGAAGGAATTAACTGAAGAACTGAAGGTCAAGATTCAGCTGAGGGCCCTCTAGTTAAATACAGGAAGCATTTTGAAACTCTCTGTGCGAACAAAGGCTTCTTTGTGGGGTATTAAACACATTCAAATCAGCCTGTTCAATACTTTTCCCTCTCACTCCACTTAACAGCAGACGTTACAGTTTCTTTAGTGGTCTTTTTACCAAGTTAATGCCAGCATCTGCAATGCACAGGAAATATGTATATTTTAAATAAATTTTCATATTTATTTCCCCCCCATTATAAATTAAAGATAAAATCCGTTCTTACTGTCACACACACCTACTTTTGGAGTGGACGGTCCTGTACATATACACAGACTGATATTTCAGGTTTGCTTGTTGCACAATATGGAGCAGGTTAAATTTGGTTAACATGTAGTCACATGATCTAACCATAATCACATGAGCTGACCTTAAATAACAGTGAGCAACACTATATGACAAAGTAAACGGTGCTAACATGTCAACTGTGTGGAAATATTTTATTTTTAACAAGGAAAAAAAAGTACAAACCAAGAGTACAATACAAAGACTATAAGTGCATAAAAACGGGCAGCTCCAGCGCTGGAAACTTCAGACTGACTAATTTAATAAACCACTTTCAAATGAGCCACTATAAGGAACAAGAGGTCTTAATCCAGGCCACAGGTGCTACTTTTCGAAAAGGGTGCAAAATACCTTCTTAACACTGTAAAGAGAAATTGGACAAGTTTAAAATTTTGAACCATATTCAATTCAATTCAATTTTATTTGTATAGCGCTTTTAACAAATTGCCATTGTCGCACAGCAGCTTTACACAATCCACTATACTAAAACTATATAGGAAACATACGTTTTTTTTAGTTAGAATAGCTTTTATTATATGTATGTTTTATAATGCTGATTTATATGTGCAACTTCAGTCATTTTAGCATAATAGTGTTACCATCGTTAAAGTCAATGAAAAGCTGTCTTGGCCACCCATGACCCTGTCACCAGTTCATTGGCTTACTTGGAGCACTTTTGGTATGTCCTGACCACTGCAGACTGAGAATATCTCACAAGAGCTGTAGTTTTAGAGAAGCTCTGACCCTGTCGTCTAAACATCACAATTTGGCCCTTGTCACAGTAGCTGCAGTTACATTATCTCGTTACAACAGTACCTGGAAGTGAGTGGGATATATTAGGCAACAAGTGAGCTTTTTGTCCCTGAAATTGATGTGTTGGAAGCAGAAAAAAAATGGGCAAGTGTAAGGATTTGATCCACTTTAACAAGCACCAGATTGTGACGTCTAGACAACTGGGTCAAAGCAACTCAACTGCAGTTCTTGTAGGATGTTCCTGGTCTGCAGTGGTCGGGACATAACAAGAGTTATTCAAGAAAGGAGAACCGGTGAAGTGGTGCCAGGGTCATGGG
Source organism: Dinotopterus cunningtoni (assembly GCA_028565755.1). NCBI lineage: Eukaryota > Metazoa > Chordata > Actinopteri > Siluriformes > Clariidae > Dinotopterus > Dinotopterus cunningtoni. The sequence goes on along the minus strand of JAOTRS010144391.1, from coordinate 9,221 downwards.
CGGCCAAGGTTCACAAGCAACAGCTGATCTGATCCAATAAAAGAGCTACGTGTTGTTGGTTTCGATAGAAAGGAGTCATAACACAGAGTGCATCATTGTTTTAGTGTCAAAAAAGGGGGACGTACTGGATATGAGGCAGGTGCTCATAATATTATGGCTGACCATGTGCGTGCAGGACGTTTTTAGAAATTATGCTGAATAACTCGTCAACTCTCCAATACTAGCTTAATGAATAATGACACTGCTGTAAGAGCAGAGATGAAAGCAGCTGCTTCATTCATGAGCTCAACTCTTCTTCATTCATAACCTTCATTAGCAGACCATATAATTAGAACATTTGAAAAAATAAATAAATAAATACATCATACATCTGCATGGACATTAATGCAGCAGAGGACCATGTGATTGAAACATTTCAAAACAGTTTGAAAAAAAAAACAGGCTAAAGGCGCATCTATTGCGGATTCTGTGTGTCCGAATTAGACAAATGCTATCAGCCTTTTGTGAAGAACAAGAGCACTAGTTCACAGGGTGATGTTCCACCTGGTGTGATTTTAAGAGACACTGGAGCACCCAGATTATTTATTTTAGCTGACGGGTTAACATGTTCTACTAGGTCGTTTCCTGGTTTTAATGTCCGGAGCTGGGAATGTGCGCTTCCTCGCCTGCTACAGGGGAGAATTTCATTCTGAGGAAGGAACATTACTTCATAGATCCACACGGTCTGTTTCACAGCCATTTCATTTAAAACAATTTTGTAATGGCTAGAATTATTGTCAAAGCCATGTCAGTATAGAAAATCAAGTCACATATTCAAATTCAGGAATTATGCTACATAAATTAATGTTAAATCATCTCTCGTACCTGATCACTTATAACTCTTACTATGATTTCTTATTATGTATAGTGTTAAGTTTGATATTTTCAGACTAATAAACATAATTTCCTCGCTTCTGTACCAACCTGATATTCTTTCAAATATTAGAATTCCATTCCCAGTTCCACTAACACTTTCAGCAGAAATTAGTTTAAAACATCAATACATTTTTTTAAAGTATTTAAGTTACATACATTGCAAAAAATAATTGCACATATCTCACCTACAAAATAAAATTCCTTAACTAAAGAACAAATTTTCAAAATTATGTTTTTTGTCTGTGGTGTGTCTTTTTTTTTTAAGTTTTACTCAGTGTTGGTACATTTAGGCGTCTAAAAACTACTTCAAAAAGTAAATCGCTGTTAAAAATCAATCAATCAATCAATCAATCCATCTTTACAAGGACTATATTCCTTCAATATGATTAAATGATTCTGATTACAGATACCAGTTTAACTGTTTACATGGATGCTGATCTGATACGATGTATATTTGCTTGCTCAAAGCATTTAATCATAATAGAAATATAAAATTCTTCTGTCTGTTGTGAAGTGTTTAATCTGCTGGAAATATACACTGCCCGGCCAAAAAAAAGGTCACCACCAGGATTTAACTAAGCAAATAGGTAAGAGCCTTCCACAGTGTAAAGAGAACTCAAGGGATTGGGAATAAACAGCTTTGAATCTCTAGGAAAACCACTTATCAGTGAGGTTAATCGGGGGAAAAAGGCTTCAGGGAGCATAAAGAGTGGGCTGTGGAGCATTGGGAAAGAGTGATGAAGGCATCAGGGTAAGAAGACAAGCGGATGATGCGATACACCCATCATGCCTATTGTCTACAGTACAAGCTTGTGGAGGCAGTGTTATGATCTGAGCTTGCTTCAGTTGGTCAGGTCTAGGTCCGGCAATGTTATGTACCCCAAAATATGAGGTCAGCTGACAACATGAAATTTTTCTTCCCTGGTGAAGCGGCCATGTTCCAAGTTGACAATGCCAGGATTCATCTGGCTCAAATTGTGAAAGAGTGGGGTTAGGGAGCTTGAGACATTATTTTCACAAATGGATTAGCCACTACAGAGTCCTCAACTCCACTGAGAATCTTTTCTGATTCTTTATCTGATAAAATTTTAGCGGTTTGATAAAATATTTAAATGCGTAATTTTTTTTGATTGGGCAGTAAACGGATTCTACAAGTTGCATCTATGACTGGTTAGAAGCTTTGCTGCATCTGAAATGCTCTTCCCTTGCCAAAGGTATAGTGTTTTAAAATCCAAAGTAAGGACTGGTGGGAGAGAGAGCTGTCCTTACAGAATTTACCAATCAGGAATGGAAGAAACATTTCCCTTGCAGAAACTCGTCATGTCACTTAATGATACTACGACACAGGGCAAACATGCAGACAATTTTCCACCAAGAGAAATGGATCATTAATACGTTCCTACTGAACATACCATCAAAGGTTTACACCACCCCTATCATTCTAATTCAGTCTGTTCCAGTTGAGGTGGTCACATGATGGTATTATTCCAATTAGAGATCGAATACCAGGAGAAGTGCGGTTACTGTCACAGCACTAATCCAGCTTCTCTCTCATGTGAATGGCCTGGTGTTTCTGAAGACTACTTTTCTGAGTAAAACTCTTCCCGCACTCCAGGCAGCGATAAGGCTTCTCTCCTGTGTGAACACGCTGATGAGACTGGAGTATAGCCTGCTGATTGAAACTCTTCCCGCACTGCAAACACTGATACGGCCTTTCTCCTGTGTGGGTACGCTGGTGCACTTTAAGAGCACTTTGTTGATTAAAACACTTTCCACAATGTGAGCAGCTGTAAGGCTTCTCTCCAGTGTGTGTGCGCTGGTGATACTGGAGTATCGCCTTTTGAATGAAACTCTTCCCGCACTCTGAACAGCGGTACGGCCTTTCTCCTGTGTGAATGCGCTGGTGTGTTTTGAGACCACTCCGATGAGTGAAACTCTTTCCACAATGTGAGCAGCTGTACGGTTTCTCTCCGGTGTGGATGCGCTGATGCGTTTGGAAGTTACTCTCCCGATTAAAGCTCTTCCCGCAGTGCGAGCAGGAATACGGCTTCTCTCCTCGGTGAATACTCTGGTGACTTTGGAGAGACCGGTTGTGGTTGAAAGTCTTCCCACACAGTGCACAGTGATACGGTTTGTCTCCGGTGTGAATGCGCTGGTGTTGTTGGAGAGCACTTTCTCGATTAAAACTCTTGTTACATTCCGAGCAGTGAAACGACTTCTCTCCTGCGTGAATCTGGAGGTGTCTTTGGAAATTACTCAAGTCGGCGAAACCCTTTCCACACTGCAAGCAGTGATATGGCTTCTCTCCGGTATGGATGCGTTGGTGTGTTTTCAGGGTGCTCTTGTGAGTAAACCTTCTTCCGCACTCTAAGCAGATAAACGGTTTCTCTCCTGGTTGGATTTGTTGCTGTGATCCACTCTGTTGGGTAAAACTCAAACCGCCCTGTGAGCAGTGCTGTGCCTCGTCTTCAATGTGAAGAAGCTGATGTCCTATGAGATCGCTCACTTGACTAAAAGTCTTTCCACAAACTGAGCAGTGGTGAAGAGCCGTCTGCAGTTCTTCTTGACTGATCATAGGGCCAGACGTTGTTAGGTCTTTATCAGAGTCACTCATGGGCATCATGTTGTTCTTTACCTCTAATGTTAAAAAAATATATATGGAACTCAGTATCATTAAAAATACAAAACATTAATATCCCATTGAGCTATTAAATATTACTAAACATATTATTTTTTCACCATTTTTTTTATCAGATTGATGTGTCGCTCAGAACGAAACACACACAAAAAAAATTCTATTTCAGAGTTAATATATTTAATTTAATGGTTGTTTTACATATTTTTATTTTTTGGATGCAGATATTGAATATTCAGATTTCCTACTAATCACTGCAAAATAATTTAGTGATTTTATGATTTAATGATGATACTCTTTGCTTCACATTGTCAGCTCATGGATCATTTTCCTTTGCAAAACAAATTCCCCCCTTGTATTTATTCCTGAAAAGAACTTTTCCATATTATAATACATTACAGAAATATGTTTTGATTATCCATTTATCTACACTAGATATCATTTCATATGAAGTAGAATCCATTTAGGATCCTGGGTCAACAAGTTTTACTAAGGATACAGTCATAACCTAATTTTCCAATTGATCAATTATGCAATATATCATATTCAGTGTTGAATGACTACTGTCAATGCTCCTGGACACCTTTGTAGCACTACAAACCCAGAGTTCTTTAGTTTTTTTTACTCACTCTGCATGCATTCTCCTCTCTTACAACTCATAATAGTTTATTTCTCATCTTCAGCCTTGTTGTGTTACACACTGCCTGTCCAAAAAAAAAAGTTCCAATATTTTATTCAATCACTTTTAGCTTTGATTACAGCACACAGTGTGGTGTCAAGTTCATGTGTGAAAATGATTCCTCGTGCTCCCAGAACCGATCTTTCACACTTCGAGTCCTGGAATACACCCGTTCTATCGGGGAAGAAAAACTCCAGAGATGTGATAACCTGGTGATTCAGTACATTCAGGTCATCAGCTCATTTTGTTTGATTGCCACATAACATTGCTGAGTCAAGACCTGAGCAACTGATCAACCCCAGATCATAACACTGTCTCCAGAGGCTTGTACAGTGGACAGTATGCATGATGCTTCATGCGCTTCCCTTCTTACCATGACACGCCCATCACTCTGGAATAGGCTCAGTCTGGACTCATCAGGTCATATGACCGTTTTCCATCGCTTCAAAGTCTAATGAGTCAATCTTTATGCTTCCTGGCAAACTGAAGGTTTTTGTCTTATATGTCTCACTAACAAGTGGTTTTCTTATGGACACATAGCTGTTTAGTCTCAATCCTGTAAATTCTCATCACATTTTGTTTGTGTGTGTGTGGGGGGGGGTGCTCTTACTTCACTATGAAACATAGCTCTGTTTTTTACTGTTGATCATTTATGTGTTCTCTATTCATAATTTTCTTTCTGACCACATTTCTTCCGCAAAGTTAAAAGTGCAGCACAATCCTTATAGGGTTTAATAATGTACTGGACAGTTCTTAACCCAGTTCCATTAATTCTGCTTAATTTTTTCAATCCTTGATGCAGGACAATAATTCAACCCTTCTGAAGTGGTGACTTTTTTTGACCAGGCAGTGCATTTTAAAACAATAACTCCAAAAAATTAACCTAGTACTAACCCTAACAACACTCAAGAATTTCCACACAATTTCAAACCTCACATTCATTAAAAAAAAATTCTGTAAAAAGCAGTTGCTATACAGGTTCATGTTCACCTTAGTGACATTAAACTCTTTAAATTATTTGAGTCTGAGTTACATCCTCTCCATACTAAAGAGCAGTAAGGCAACTGCATAAGTAAAAGTCACCAATGATCTTCTAATCCCGGTGATGTCAGACTCTTGTGTAACTTAATGTGTTTATAGCCTTTGAAAAGGGTTCACACGATATTTTGTTAAGCAACTAAGATGCCCCTGGAATCAGTAGTCTCACCTTGTTCCATCAATACGCACTTTATGTTAAAACCTTTCACTTTCAGTCTTTCCATAACAGCAGTGGTGTTCATCAAGGCTCTGTCCTAGGCCCCACTTAGTTTTTATTCCCACTGTTAAACAGATGATAGACAACTTTATTTGTCCAAAAAGCCTGACTCTCCCCTTGAACAAAGGTTTTCTGCCAACCTTATCAAAGTAAATATCAACTATACAGAATGCCATGAAAAAATATTTGTCCCTGCATGATTTTTTTTTTTGTTTGTTTGCATATTTGTCACACAGATTATTAAACCAATTTTATATTACACAAAGATAACCAGAGTAAATACAAAATTCAGTCCAAAGTTGTCCAAACTCACCTGGCCCTATGTGAAAAGTAATTGCTCCCTAAACCTAATAACTGGTTGTGTCATCCTTGGCAGCAACAACTGCAATCAAACGTTTGTGATGACTTGCAATAGTTTTTTCACATCTCTGTGAAGGAATTTTGAGGCACTTTTTCTTTTCGGAATTGTTTTAATTCAGACACACTAGAGGGTTTAACCTGTTTATGGTCACAGCATCTAAATCAGATTTAAGTCCGGACATTGACTATGCCACTCCAAATAATTTTTAATACTTTCTATTACTTTTTCACATTGGGGCAAAATAGTGTTTTTCCCCCTCAATAAATGAAATCATCATATGAAAACTGAATTTTGTATTTACTCAGGTTATCAAAAATTAGTTTGATGATCTATTATTTAAATGTGAAAAATATGCACAAAAAAAATCTGGAAAGGTCAAACTTTTTCACAATAACTTTTTTTTACAGTTCGGAATACTAAAGTACTAAGGTGTTGAGTTTTTAAAGGTTTAAAGGATAAGACAATATTCAGATAGAAGGTCATCAGTTTCTGGTGATCTTTTAATAATTTCTTATTGTTATGTAGTCTGAACACTTTTTTTCAGAATCTTTATTTTCATGACATTGCTCATCTCAGCCAATCTCTCACCCCATAAACCACCACTGCTGTTCTCATCCATGCTCAGGTCACCGCACACATTGATTACATTGTAATTAACTTCAGTCTGACCTTCCACATAAGCTCCTCCATAAACTTTAATTAATTCTGAATTCTGCTGCTCTATACTCTATCCTGAGCCCAGATTCCCCACATGCATCACATTACCCCTCCCTACACACACACTCCATAACCTTACACTTCCTCACCTCTCAAGGCTCACATGGACACTCTAGTCACATTCCAACTGTATCTTAAGACAAAGACTTTTATCTTTTTTTTTTGGTTTATTCACTGTTTATTAATGTTATTGATTGTCGGTATTTCATATAGTGACCTTGAGTATCTGGAAAGGCACAGATAAATAAAAAGCATATTATTATTATTATTATTATTATTATTATTGTATGTTTTTTATATGTTATAATTTCTGATTCTGTGTGCTGTTCACTTGTGCCATGTTTAATGGGGAAATATTCATTACTACATCCTTTTTTTTAACAAAGATGTTAAAACACTCAATGAATTAGAAATAATAATCACATTTCTATATTCCATAATAATACCTTTCATTTTAATTTTTTATGTACAAATACAAAATACTGCATAGAAATAGTATCTTTAATATTCAGTATACAACATTAACTTATTTCTTTTTTAGTTTATATCATACTATTATTAGTAATTAGCTAATATTAATAATAAATCTAAATAATGATATGATATTATCAAGATACCTCAGGGCCGGTTTGTCCTGAGATTCTGTAAGTATCACGATTTTACAAATATCTTGATATATACAGGGAGTAACAAAAAAAAAAAAAGATTTAATTTCATCTGCCAAGGACATGATGTAGTTAGTCTGATATTCATATTTCAAATGAGGTCACATTTTTGGGACACCCTGTACATATATACTGTATAAGGGATGGGAATCACCAGTCACCTCCTGATATTATCACGGTACCTCGGTGCCGATATGATTGAAATTGCGATTTATAAGTATGACAATTTTGTAAATATCCCGATTCGATATTACATTTTCCCCTGATTTTTGTTCCCACTTTTAAACCTTTTGTTACAATTTTTTTTAACAAAAAAGTTTAATGAGTAATTAAATGTAGTTTGTTCCTTATAACGTTAGTTTTCTCAATTAAAAAATACAAGAGAACACAAACTAACTTCAATTACAAGAGTTTAACTTCAAATTAAATAAAAGAAAAAGCTGCATTATATATCATGGTAAAACTTTTCTCAATACTTGTTATCTAACAAAGAGTACAATTATTGATTGTATTAAGGAACAAAAGAACGAGTGATAAGGTTTACCGTACCTGGAGGGATAGTGCTGAACTCTCACCCTGAAGACGTGCGGCCGTAAAAAAAACAAATCATGCATGAAGCTCATTTACGTAGAAATCAATCGCAGAACTCTTTAATAATGATGAAACTAGGAGCATTTCCACACACACACACACACACACAGAATGTGATGAGAACTCACAGGATAAGAACTAAACATCTGTGTGTGTGTGTGTGTGTGTGTGTGTGTGTGTGTGTGTGTGTAAGAAAACCAGTTGTTAGTGAGACTCATCAGGGAAAAAAAGGCTTGAGTTTGCTAGAGAGCATAAAGCCTGGACTTTGGAGCGAAGGACAAGAGGGTCATGTGACCTGATGAGTCCAGCCTTACCAGCCTCTGGGGGGCGGTGTCACGGTCCAGGGTGTTATGGGGCAATAAAACTGCAGTCAGCTGAATTTGCCCCACATTCTGCACTGTAATCAGAGCTGGCACTGGCAGAACAGACATGTCAGGAATCCTATCAGAGAATCTATTAAACATGAGGACTGAAGCACATTACAGGACAGAATCTCTCCTGAGTTTATTTATTTATTTATTTATAAGGTTTAAAGCCAGTTATCAGACTCTGTTCCATTTAGGATCCAGACATTTAACTGTTTCCTAATCAGTTTCACTTTAACTCACCTCTGGATTTATGGATTCCTCCTCTCCAGATGTTCTTCTTTTTATTATTGTTATTTATAACCCGATCGGATTTACCCCTCGCTGTCAAACCGCAGGCAGAAGCAGCGCGACTCTACCCCGGCTGGGTAACTAGGCATTATAACCAGAGAGGGAGGAGGGGAGGGGAAAAAATAAACAGCTCTTCTTCTTCTTTCTTCTTGTGTTTTTGTGTCTTACTGCCACCTAACGGACTGGAGGAACGGGAAGAACGCGTTCACGAGCATAAATATGGCCGACATTTCCGTCAGACCCCGACGCCATATTGGAAGGAGCTCCAGCCAACCACAGTGCACCAATAACAATCAACTGAAGGAAGATTGAGACAATGAGAGTCATTTATTTTTTTATTTAAGGATTGAAATTGCATTACAATTAGTTAAGTGTTTAAAAGTAGGAAACGAGATACTATGTTGTGCCCACAACTTAATAACCACATAGCATTTAGCCTCTTGTAATCTATGGACAATTTTTTATTGATTTTTGTTTATAACTGTTATAGATGGATGATTACCCTCATTTATTCACTGACACACAGAAACTCCAAAACAACAATCATCCTGTCACATCTGGGACATGAACGATCTCATTACCACAACATAATATAACATAAAGGCGGTCCTGTCCTGTTCTCTGAGGACTTGTGAGGACTGGACTTTCCTACAGTCTACCTGATCCTCCAATAACTTCCAGTCTCACACAGTATGAGTGCAGATCAATCCCTGCTATCCGTTATCACCCAGATGAGGATGGGTTCCC
>JAOTRS010144374.1:0-12354 GCA_028565755.1 Dinotopterus cunningtoni | reverse complement strand
TATGCCGCCGAGTCGTCACCCACTCGCCCCGCTGTGAGGGCTCTAATGCCGGAGTCGGGGGCTGGTTATCTCCGCCTGAGGCACCCAGACTTTCCACTATGGGAATAACGCTGCTCTCACGCTCTCTAACCCTCTCTAAAGTCTGGATGCACCCATCTAGTGCTAATATCTTCTCCATCAGAATGCTCACTAACATACACCTATCACAAATAAAGTTATCGCTAATGACGGAGGAAGAATGTCTAAACATCCTGCACACTACACACTGAAACAACTGAATGGTAGACATGATAAATAAAATAAATAAATTCAATTTTTATTTGTCACATACACAGTACGATATGCAGTGAAATGCTTTATTCTTAGCATATCCCAGCTTCTTGTTGGTAGGCAGGGGTCAGAGCGCAGGGTCAGCCATTTTTATGGCACCCCTGGAGCAGACGGGGTTAAGGGCCTTGCTCAAGGGCCCACAGCGGCAACCTGGCGGAGCTGGGGCTCGAACCACTGAGCTTCCGATCCGTAACTCGGAGCCTTAACACACTGAGCCACCACTGCCCACACACTGAGCCACCACTGCCATACCTCTGTGTTGGAGTTTTAATTATTTAGTGATGGATTCCACTTGTTGTTCTCAGATGATACGCGCGTTCTCCGAAAAATCGCAAAAAAATGGAAAAAGGCAAAAATCCAGTAGTATTAAAGCGTAAAACTAGTTATTATTGTTATGTAGTATAAATGGGAAAAGGCAGTGTAATTTAAACGCTGATACAAACAAATGAGGAACTTTCGCGGGGACAATAGGAAAAACAGGAAGCTATGCTGGTAATATCTGCTCAAGAAAATTTCGGTATAGGATCTAATATACAGGTTGATGGCTTTACAGAAGAGATGAGTGAAATTAGTCCATTCTCTTTTGATTTTTAATCTAGGTTCTGATCTGATGTGGTTAGTTTATCATCTGCATCATTAAATTGTCTGGTTTTAAAGCATACATTTTTTCCTTAATACAGTGGAAGCTTGGATTACGAGCATAATTCTTTCCGGAAGTGGACTCGTATTCCAAAACACTTATAAATCAAATTTTCCCATAAGTAATAATAGTAACTCAAATTATTCATTCCATAGCCCAAAAAAATTAATACATAAAAATAATTAATACAAAATCTAAAGTAAAAACAAAACAAAATAACCTGCACTTTACCTTTAAAAAAAGTAGAAAAAAATACCCGACAGATAAGTGTTTTTGTTTATGCGTGCAGGCACTGTGTGTGTGTATGTGTGTGTTTGTGTATGTGTGTAAAGCTAAAGTAAGAGGAGAGGAGGAATCAGCCCCTCCCCCCTCTTCTCATCTTACACAGTAAACCTTTCTCCCCTCTTATTTGAGTTTCACACACATACACACAAATTAACAGAAAGACTGCATGCACACACATGTGTTATAAGAAACAGTACACACGCGCTGTACACACACAAACACAAAATAAAATATGTTTTACGCGCACACACGTGGTCACAGTGTTATAGTAAACAATACACGCATGCATGGATGTTGATTATACCAGTGAGAGACACGCACTAAGGCCCAGCAGGGTAGACGTGACATTCGGCATCAAAACAAGAAGCGCATGCGTGATACATGAAACTTGGTACTCGTAAACCAAGACTTTTCCAAAATCTAGGAATATTTTTGTTATTTTCTATAAGAGTGGAGAGATAAATTGATCTAGCAACACTAATATCTTTTTATAGTTCAGGATGCTCTCCTTCCATGTTAATAATAAGAATAATAATGCATTTTATTTATATAGGCGCCTTTCTGATCACCCAAGGTTGCCTTCCAGATTAAACAAGAATAAATTAAACAGTAAAACAAGATAACATTGATACCAGAAATAATGTTAAGTAGTAAGAAAAGATTAAAAACAAAAATTAAATAAAAAGACTGTCATAATTTAAGACATTAAAAAGAAATGACGATTCAGAAGGAGATGGAGATTTAAGACATTTATGATTTGTGATTTGAGTGAAGACTTACATCATGTAGAATTAACATTTCTGAATAAATGGGTCTTAAGTTGAGTTTTGAATTTGGTTGGAGAATCTCTGTTACTGATGTTTTCGGGGAGAGAATTCCAGAGACAAGGAGTAGTATGGATAAAGGCTCTAGTGGTCTGCCTGCCTGGGGGTGTAAGGAGCCTTGATGAAGAAGAGCGGAAAGCGCAAGAGGGGGTATACAGTAAAACTGAATTAGCTCTGATGTTTATGGAGGTGCGAGATTATGAAGTGCTTTAATTGTGAGAAAGAGAATTTTAAACTCTATACGATATTTGATGAGGAGCCAGTGGAGTTGTTGAAGGGTGGGGGTATTGTGATGAATTAATTATCTTCTGACTGCCTTTTTGAGGATGGAGTTTATACTGGATTATAAAAATTCTCAGAAACTTGAGAGGAGTGAGACAGATTGGTTCACGGAGGTGCAGTTATTAGTTTAGAAGAAGAATAGCAGTGAAGAGAGGATATGTCCATGGCATCTTGACTGCCATGGACATATTTGAGATGGACAAATATGTCCATGGCAGTCAAGATGTTGCAGTGCAGCCCCATGTTAACTTTATCATCAACTGACTTTTTTGCTGTTTTACAGGCAAACTGAAGGGGACTTATACCTGTTTTTTGATGTTTGGTCAAAAGACTCTATGACCACATATGTTAGAGCAACAGGCCTGTAGTCATTTAGACCTGTGATGGAGTGTTTCTTGGGGATGGGGATGATGGATTGTTTAAAACAGGTGGGGACTTCACATAGCTGAAGTTTCAGTGGGGAAAATAATTATTTGATCCCCTGGAGATTTTGTAAGTTTGCCCACTTACAATGAAATGAAGAGTCTATAATTTTTTATCATAGGTTTATTATAAAGGATAGAAGATCAATCAAAAATCCAGAAAAATCACATGATAAAAATGTTATGAATTGATTTGCATTTCAATGGGGAAAAAAAGTATTTAATCTCCAATCAAAAAATGACTTAGTACTTGGGGGAAGGACCCTTGTTGGCAAGTACAGAGGTAAGATGTTTCTTGTACAGTGGAACCTCGGATTGCGAGTAACCTGGTCTGTGAGCGTCGGCAAGACGAGCAAAAATGTTTAATAAACTTTGACTTGAAAAACGAGCGAGAGATTTACGTATCAATGAGAAACATGTAGCACACATGCGCTTCCTGTTTTGACGCCATGTTACATGATCACAAATGAGCCGATGGTTATTCTCTCTCTCGCGCTGCGGAATTGTGGGTAATCGTCTTCCATGCTCGGTCTCAGTGTGTGTACGAGCTGTCACTCGTATAGTTAACATCCGTGCGCGCATGTACTGTATACTATAACACTGTGATGTATACTTGTGCGTAACGCCTCTTTTATTTTGTGTTTGTGTGTGTGACTTTTACACAGACACACACACCCACACCAGTTTACCGAATAGGGACTTACCGGCACGAGGGCACACTCTGATATACGAGTGTTTTGATATACAAGCACACTTCCGGAACAAATTATGCTTGCTATCCAAGGTTCCACTGTAATTGGTTATCAGGTTTGCACACATCTCAAGAGGGATTTTGGTCTACAGTACTATTTATTACAGATCTCTCTACAGATCTCCTTAAGATTTCTTGCTAGTCACAAGCTTCCTCCATATTTTTTTTATATGATTAAGGTCTGGAGAGTGGCTAGGCCACTCCATGACCTTAATGTGCTTTTTCTTGAGCTACTTCTTTGTTGCCTTGGCGGTATGTTTTGTCAGACTGTACCTTTAGCAAAGAAACAGCCACAAAGCATGATGTTTCCACCTCCATTCTTGACTGTAGCGATGGTATTCTTAGGGTCATAGTCAGCATTTTTCTTCCTCCAAAAATGGTGAGTCGAGTTGATGCCAAAAAGCTCAATTTTGGTTTTAACTGACCACAGCACTTTCTCCCAATCCTTCTCTGTTCATTGGCAAACTTTAGACAAGCCCGTACATGTACCTTTCTGAGAATGCAAATCTTGCAGTACTGAAGGATTTCAATCCATGGTGGCGTTTTTTTTTTAACCAATGATTTGTTTGGTGACTATGGTCTCAACTGCCTTGAGATCATTCACAAGCTCTTCCCGTGTAGATCTGGACTGATCCCTCACTTTTCTCATGATTACCCTTACCTTATGAGGTGAAATCTTGTATGGAGCTCCAGACCGAGGGCAATTGATGGTTATTTTGTATTTCTTCCATGTGTGAATAATTGCTCCAAGAGTTTTCACCTTTTCCACAAGCTTCTTGCTGATTGTCTTGTAACCCATTCGAGCCTTGTTCTACAATCTTGTCTGTGATGTTCTTTGACAGATCTTTATTCTTGTTCTTTGTTGTCATGGTGGTGAGGTTTGAATAGATTATGCAAATTCTGTGGACATGTGACCTTTATACACATAACGAGTTGTTAGGAGCACCTTCTTAACCCTTAGGGGTCGACGACATCGACGACGATGCCAATCACTTTTTTTCTCTTTGCAAGTGTTTTTGTAAATAAAACTATATTGTACAACCCAGAAAAAAATATGTATAAACAGTAGACTTTTTTCTTTCTGGAAAGTTTATTGCCAAATAAATGTTTGTTATTAAATTAATGTTATTATAAAAAAAAAAAGACTTCTTGTCTCCACATGTGTTAGAGACCTTAGCGTTCCTTTCACATACGAGATTTATGTAAATGGCTCATTTACATTATCAGATGTAAATAAATTGTAATTGCTGTGGTGTTTGGGGGAGTGATATGCTGATACATGCCTGTGTCCAACAGAACAGGAGGGGCTTGAATAAAGAAACAGAAAAAAGTTAATTATTTTCAGGTAAATATTCTTATATGCACATAAGAATCTTTCCCTGAGAAAATGAATCGTCGCATAAATCCACACAAAGCGCTTCAGGCTTTTTTAAAAATAATAGTAACCAACATGTTGTTTTGCTGTTTGTGTCCAGCATTGAATAATTATTTGACCATGAATAGTTGGAATGTGGTTGTGAATTTATGCTGGAAACAAAGCTGCTCACATTGGCATGCACTTTCACTTTGTAAAAAGCAGTGATTATTTAGCAAGTATATATTAATGCTATGTTAATTTTCTGGGGTAATGATCTTGCATTTTGTTTGCTTTGCAAAAGTTGCCACATTTAAGTGAGTTTTTTTGAGCATATTATGACTGAAATAAAGCTGCTCACAACGGCGTGCTTTTACGTTGCAAAGGGCAGTGTTTTGATCAAAGGGGAAATAAAAATATGAACAGCTTTATTTCAGTCATAAAGAGTGGCAACTTTTTCAATGTAGATGAAATGTACCATCAATAATAGTACCCCAGAAAAACAGCAAAACACAAGTATATGCTTGCTTAATAAACACTGCCTATTGTAAACCGAAAGTGTGCGCTGATCTGAGCAGCTTTATTTCACTCATAATACGCTCAGATCACACATAACACAATATCTGTGAATGGCTGAAATGTGGTTGAGAGTATGACTTTTAGCAAATGATAAAATCTTTGTGTGAACCTACTGCATGCAATTACACTTTGCAAAAGGCAGAGCAAAGTGTGCGCTGATATGAGCAGATTTATCACTAAAAATGCCTACAAAAAAGCTGCCCTTTCTAAATTAGCACATTCAATTAAACTTTTTCTTAAATCATATGGTATAGCTGACGTTTGGCGGTTTCGTAACCCTACTTCCAGAGAATTTTATTCTTTGTATATATGTATTCTTGATATTCCTCCTTTTCCTCCGTTCATAAGACTTTTCCCCGAATAGATAATTTTTTTCTGGACAAGAGACTTTATCCTTTCATTAATTCAATTCAATTTTTGATTCAATTTTATTTGTATAGCGCCAAACAATAGGGATATCCTCTTCAACTATATGGGGGTCACTTAACTAGATTTACTAACCCTGCGCAGATTTGCGTAAATTCATGTCATTATATTAGCAAATTTTTCATTCTGTTTTTTCATTGTCTATTTTTTATAAATAAAATAGACTTGTGTTTCCATATATTATGAATGTGTGTCTTTAATATTTGCAGGTCAGTCAATGTGTGGAATATTTTGTATAGATACGTACGGCAGGCATTTCTGAAAGTTTCCATGTCACACACAGAGGTTTGCCTTGGATCTGAGCTACTCTGAGTAAACAAATGCAAATGTGCCAGGCCTCACAGGTAATGAGTGGTTTGCACAACAAAAGTATCGAGCTGAAGAACTGTGAAAATCTCAGCAGGGGTGAATAACACCTCGGGACTTGCACCAGAAAATAAAAAAGGCAGTAATTCTAGTGTTTTAAGGCATATTTACGAGGCCAGATAATTTCATATTGCGCAAGAAAAAATTTAAATTATACTGCACGCTATAGAGATTCTTTATGGCCCTTCTCTACCCGGCACACCGGAGGTAGTTCTCTCATTGGATGCGAAAAAGGCATTTGACCGTGTGGAATGGGGTTATAGTTTCAATACACTGGAGAGGTTTGGATTTGGCCGTAAGCTTATATAATGGGTAATACTTTTATATATGTCTCCATTAGCCGTTGTGCGTACTAATGATAGCATATCTGCTTATTTTGAGCTTCAATGCGGCATGAGTTGGGGATGCCCTCTGCTCACTTTATGCAAATGACATGTTATTATACTTGTCACAACCCCCGACAAACTTACCTAAGTTAGTGACTCTACTTACAGAGTTTGGCAAAATATCTGGCTATAAAGTTAATATCCAGAAAAGTGAACTAATGTCTGTTGGTGATGGGGTCAGTCTGTCGTTTTTAAGCTCAGTTCCCTTTACAATTTGCCATAAAAAAAATTAAATACCTTGGGATATGGGTTACACATGACCATAAAGACTTGTATAGAGCCAATTATCCACTTTTTTTTATCTAATCTAAAACAAGATCTTGAGCGTTGGGACCACCTCCATCTTTCATTTGGTGGAACAATTAATACAATAAAAATTAGTGTATTGCCCAAGTTTTTGTATTTCTTTCAGTGCCTTCGATTATTCTTAACAAAATCGTTCTTCTCCAAATTAAATAATCAGATTTCAACCTTTATTTGGAATAAAAAAACACCAATAATCAAAAGAAGTATACTGCAGAGACCATGTGCAAAAGGAGGGATGGCACTTCCAAATTTCATGTATTATTATCGGGCAGCCAACATAAGAGCACTGATGTTCTGGTTAAATAATGACATTAATCCTCCCTGTTGGGACAATTCTGGAGGGGGCTTCAGTTAGGCCCACTTCTCTAATAGCATTATTGTGTTCCAAAATACCATTTATTCAACCAACCTCTAATCTAGTTGTTATACATTCAGTTAAAATCTGGAATCAGGTCAGACTTTTGTTTTCCCTTACAGAGCTACCACAAGCTGCCCCAATTGCTGAAAATGTTTGTTCCATCAATGATGGATGATGCTTTTGAAGTTTGGGCTAGAAAGGGTTTGGTCTCATTGACTGAACTTTATATTGATGGAAATTTTGGAAATTTAAAATATTGGTAAATAAAAATATTGGCCTTCTGTTCCCTTTTGGGTAGGAGACTAATATTGACTAAATAGAAAGACCCTGATCCACCAACATTTAGCCACTGGATAAGGGTAGTGATGTACTACCTTAAGCTGGAGAAAATTAGGTATACAGTACCGGCACATTTTATAATATTTGGCAGCCTTTTTTTACTTTTGCTAAAGGGCATAAACGCAGATAATATTGTACTGTAAAGGAAGGGTGTGGGGAAGACTATTTATGTTATTATTATTATTTTATTTTATTTTAAGTTTTTTTATGGACATCTGATTGGTATGGCATGCTTGTGTTTGTCTGGTGTTGGCGGGATGGGGGTTGGTTTTGTGTTCTCTTTTGTTGTGTTTTGTTGTGTTTTTCTGTATAGTTTGAAAATAAATAAAAAAACGTTGATCAAAAGAAGTCATTATTGCACAGTTTCTATTGCAGTGATAATATTTCACAGTTGAAATGTTGCTGTTGCACAGTTCTGTTGCAATGAATTGCACTCGAATAATACTGCAGTTTCAGATGGTATTATTGCACAATTGCTACTGCACCCAAATATTATAGATCATATTATTATAGATCTTATAACTGTATTGTAAGACAGTAATGTTATATTTAAGATATTGTAATTATTGTAAAAATCTAGATATTGTAACATTATATATGGTATACAACAGTGTGAAATATGGAGACTGGTTCATTGGGAGGATTGTACAGTCTAATAGCAGAGAACGTGTGCAGAAAAGACCTTCGATATCGCTCCTTCAGACACTTGGGATGTAACAGTCTGTCGCTGAAAGAGCTGCTCAGAGATGTAACTGTTGCATACAGGGGATGAGACTCATTCCCCAGCAATGATGATAGCTTAGCTACCATCCTCCTTTCTTCCACCTCCAGTACAGTATCCAGGGGAATCCCCAGAACTGAGGTGGCCTTCTTAATCAGTTTGTCCATTCTCTTCCTGTCTGCAGTAGAGATGCTGCTGCACCAACAGACCACTCCATAGAAGATGGCTGACGCCACCACAGAATCAAACAAGGTCTTCAGTTGTGATCCCTGCACTCCAGAAGATCTTAGTCTCCTCAACAGAAAGAGTCTGCTCTGTCCTTTTTTGTAGATTGCATCTGTGTTGTCTGTCTAGTCCAGTTTGCTGTTTAGATGAACACTCAGGTATTTATATGAGTCCACTCTTTTGAATGAGTCCACTTTCCCTGAATGTTCACTGGTAATAGAGAAGTGTGTTTGTGCCTGCGGAGATCCACCACCAGTTCTTTTGTCTTCCCCGCATTTAGCTTGAGGCAGTTTTGTTGGCACCAATCTACAAGTTCTGAATCAGTCCTCTGTACTCCCTGTCATCATCTTCTGTGATCAGGCCGACGATGGTAGAGTCGTCAGAGAACTTCTGCAGGTGACAGGTTGCTGAACTGAACATGAAGTCTGTAGTGTACAGTACACGGTGAAGAGGAATGGAGCCAGGACCGTTCCCTGCGGAACTCCAGTGTTGCAGGCAGTCATTTCAGACTCACAGTCACGGGTCCTCACATACTGTGGTCGGTCTGTGAGATAATCCAGAATCCAGGTAGACAGATGATGGTCCACTCCCATGTACTCTTAGTACACAGCTTATCCCTCAGAAGCGCAGGTTGAATGGTGTTAAAAGCACTAGAGAAATCCAAGAACATGACTCTCACTGTGCTCCCAGCCTTTTCCAGGTGTGATGGCAAAAGTCATTTAAGGTCGCTGAGAAAGTCACAATGGACTGTGTGCTTTGCTCCCTCTGAAAGAGGAGAGAAAGTCAGTGGGTCTGCGACAACTGTGGTGTGCGCTGTAATCTACTCTCACTACTTTGTCATTTGGCCATGAGAGGCGGCATTGGCCAGAGAAAAGCCTTTCTTTCCTGCGATTTTCAAAGCACCAGGTCCATTACCGCCATGGCCAGAGTCACCTCTCAATGAGCTCATGCCGCCGTGAAAAATGGCCAGGCAAACACCAGGGGCCTTTGGGCAGACCACAAATGCGCTGAAGCTGCTGTGCTACCCATGCGCTGGGTCAAAGTGAATGGAGCTCTGCTTCTCACACTACTCGATTCAGGAAGTGCTGTCACTTTAGCCCAGACGGAACCCCACGGTTCCGCCTAATGCACTGCCATGCGAACCGCTGCCATTTACCTGTGTGCATGGCACTCGGCGGGAGGTTCCGGCGTCATGCATTGTGGTCAAAGACCACAGGGGTAAATACAATCTAAAAGCTGGTATTTTTCCTGATCTGCCTGTTCCTCTACTTTTAGGTTGTGACTGATTTCTCTGCTGATCATCAGTGTGTTGTTCGATTGTATCTGGATGAATATCGTTGGCCCCCTTCTTGAAAGCTATAAAAGGGCACAAATTTGTCATGGTAATTACTACGTAATTCAATATCCTGAGGCCGTGCCACTATAGAAAACTATACTAAAGAATATTGCTAGAGAACTAGTAAAGCTCTTTTATGTTAAAGGTAATGTCTGATGTGTGTCGGCTGTTGCAGATAAAGCAGATCTGTACCTCTGTGTACCACGTGCAGACAGATGGCTTTGTTGAGAGATTCAACCGGATGTTAAAAAGGATGTTGCGAAAAACAAGTGGTCGCGGGTCAAACTGGGATCAGCTTATTCCGCATGTTCTTTTTTTGGTGAGAGAAACTCCCCAAGCCTTCACCCGTTTAATATTGTGGCGTGGGCGGGGCGGCGGCTGACGACCAGCATGCCTTGCGGGGGTTTCTATGTGTTCACCCTGTTGGGGAAGGGTGTTTGGGTTAGTGGCTTCGGCCCTGTTTGTGTGTGGAGGTGTGTGTAACCTGTTGAATGTGCTCCGGTTTATGCTAAGGCTAAATTGGATGTGGTTCTCGTGTGAATGTGCTGCTCATGCTATACGTGCTGTGTGCAAAATAAAGTACTCCCAGCCATTGCATTGGGCAGCAATTAAGCTCACTCGTCTCTCCAAGTTCCTTTCTAGTGGTGAAAAATGCTACAATATGTTAAAGATTTGCAAAACAATATTAATTGTGTTCTCCCAACTGTTAATCAACACATGCAATAAGCCTAGGCTGAGCCTACAATCTGCCCATGTAGCCCTGGAATTTCCAGGGCAGCGACTGAGTAATCCTTCTTCTCCCCAGTGCCACCTGTAAATTCCTGGCCAGCTGGCAAAGACCTTTCACCCTAGTGGAAAGAGTAACCAGTAAACCAGTAAAATACAGACTGCAGCAGCTGGGTAAGAGCAAAAGCACTGAGCTGTATAATATTAATCTGTTAAAAAGGTACTGTTGCCATGCATCTCAGCTCTTGCCTCGCTTTCATCTGCCGAAAGTCCCAGTTCATCTCGACCTTAGGCCTTACTAAGGGCTATTGACAGGTGGCCTTTACACTCTGGGCTAAGGAGAAGATAGCATTCAGCACCGACCAGGGCCACGGGCAATACTGAGTCCCCGTTTTGGTCTGCACAGTGCCCCTGCTACTTTCCAGCTGATGGACATCATCTTGCGTCTGCTTATCTTAATGATGTCATCATTTACTCAAGCAGCTGGAAGGATCATCTTAAAGGTATTGGAAGAGATGCAGAAGACTGGGCTCACGGTGAACCCAAAAAAGTGTCACTGACTGTGACACAATACCACAGGTACAAGATCAGACGCGATTTGCCAAAACTGCAGGAAAAGAAAGTGAAGGCCGTCCAATTCTACCCATGACCCAACACAAAAAGACAGGTGCCTTTCTGGGACTTACAAACTATTATTGCTATTTTGTCCCATGTTTTTCCTATATGACAGCACCCCCCTCAGACCCCCTAAAAAAAGGGCCTTCTTGGAGAAGGTGTGCTGGACAGAGAGAGAGGAAAAAGCATTTCAGCATTTAGTGGCCCAACTCACCAGTTTCCCTTTCCTTCGGAACCCCAGCTTTGACCACCTATTCCTAGTCCATATGGATGCCTCTCTATGACTGGGCTCGGGCCAGGACTGGTTTAGGAGTTCAACGGTGAAGAACACCACATTGTGTACATGAGTTAAAAGCTCTCAGATACTGAACAGAAATACTAGACTATAGAGAGGGAATGCCTTGCCATTAAGTGGACAATAGAAGAGCTTAAATACTATCTAGAAGGGTGACACTTCACTTTGGTCACTGACCATGCTCCTCTGCAGTGGCTGGCAAGAGACACTAACCCTCGAATAACACATTGGTTTCTCTCACTGAAGAATCTCTCGTTTTCCGTGGTTCACAGAAGCGGATAGCAACACAGAAATGCAGATGGACATTATGCTATGTTTTCCTCGCCGTGTGTGAGCTTGAAGCTGAGGGGGGTTCTGTGGTGGCGGGCTTTAAGCCAGTTCATGCACATATCAGACAACTCCTCACTTGAACCTGTCAATGGCAGCACACAGAGCATATGCATCCTGAGGCATCTGGAGATTTCGCCAGGTTCAGTAGACAAAAGCCAACCCTGCGAGGATCCAGAGAAGGACCAGCTCCAGCTAGATTCTGCTTCATGATGGTTTGGAGCTACACATGCTGCTCCTGTGTTCCCAGTGATCCAGACCCCATCTGCCTTTTGCACCTCTTGACTCATCCCTGTGCTGAACTGGACTTCATGTTAATTTAAATAACTTCTTTTATATTGAACTTTCTGCTGCATAACACACATGATGTTTTATAATTTCTACCCATTATCACCCAAATGAGGATGGGTTCCCTGTTGAGTCTGGTTCCTCTCAAGGTTTCTTCCTATTGCCATCTCAGG
>JAOTRS010144287.1:0-12361 GCA_028565755.1 Dinotopterus cunningtoni | reverse complement strand
ACTGCTTCATTTTTATATACAAAGTTACTCCAGAATAGATTGATGATAACATGTAAAAATGTATAACATAATGGCAAATGTTAAAATATGTTTAACTCGATGTGTACATTCTTAGCATGCATTGGGTCGATGTGATGGGATGCACTGGAGGTTTAGAGAAAAACACAAAATCACTTTTTAATCACTTTCGCTCTGAAAACACGTCGCCCTGAGAGGTTTAACTTGGAAGTAGTTCATTTATTTATTGTTATTCCCAGCACTGAAAAATGTCAAGGAAACAAAGAAAGTCAATCAAGCAAAAACTAATTTGCATAATATTTTAATTAACGCACATCTATCAGGTAAGACATTCTTGATATACACTTTTCTTCTTCTTCTCAATTTACAGTAGATAAGTCTAACTTTTTTCTAATTTTCTGGATTTTTATGTACTTGTTTTAAAGCCTGTAATCTCATATTTAATGAACCATTTGTAAAATTATTATTTGCATCCTTTAGGCTTTAATGTTTGGGAGGCGTAATATAATTAAATGCCTTTTGCTTCACTCTTCCCGTCTGAAGTCATCTTTATTTTGAATGTATCAAATAATTTAGGGTCTGAGCTTTATTATGTTTAATTAAATATATTATGTTCGACAAATGACGCTGCATTGTCTTCACACACTGCATCCGTTTAGATAAAATAGCTCTTTAAATTCCTGAAATACATCTGCTGAACTGCACGCCTCAAATTACAAGCCAAGTTCAATTTTCACAGTGAATTTTCTCTTCATAACTGTTACCTTGTGTGTTCAGAGACACTGAAATGCAACAGTTCCCAATGTGTTTCTTGTCACCTCAATACAGTAAATAGTTGATGCATTTTACACTATTAGAAAAACCTGAACGCTTGTTCATACACTCGCCCATGTATCTGATGTACATGTGTAAGGTTTACCACTATAGATACTGTACATCAGAGCTGAAACATCCCCTTCCATTTGGATTTCATGCAGATTGTTGACAAGCGCTGTTAAAACATCCCACTGTCATCATGATTAGTGTCATGAGCTGTGTTTCAATACGCCAACGCCACCTTTTCAGTACATGCAAAAGTATTATATTATCTAGAACATTGTTTCCCAAATTGTTGGGCACTGGATGGTATCGGTACTGCGGGCATCATGTATAACAAATACAATTCCCAAATAATAATAATAATCAAAATATTTCTAATGAAGTATTTACATTTTAAAAGTAATCAGAATCAAATGAATCACAGGCATGTGATTTAAACATCATGATATTCTACTGTACATTTATCTTAGTCTCGTGTGCTGGTCGGAGTTGTAAATAAAGGTTTGGCATGTTGACATAAAGAGAAACATGGTTTATAGAGGATGGTTTATTCTTTTGGCTTTTGGCTACATAGTACCGGTTTTAAAACTACGTTCACTCCTGCACTACTGTATTTAAGCAATGACTGTATATAAGCAATGATCACAATTTTGGATTTAGCTTAATAAGAGACGGTTAGGCTTGACAACAGCATGAACGTCAGACATGAACCATTAATGTGACTTAAACACCTGTGATTAAACAACGTGATTCAGGTGCTCAGGGTCATGTGACACAGTGAGCATTTGATGTGCAGTGATTTATGGGAGTTGTAGTCCAGTCCTACCATGACTCTTCATATCTCGTTTTTAAAAATGTAATATATCTTGAAAACTTTTATCTATCTATCTATCTATCTATCTATCTATCTATCTATCTATCTATCTATCTACTCTTTAGTTTGTTGTTTTGGAGCTTGTATTTTTTTTTAAACCTTTAATCTCATTTCAATGACATTATGCTCTTGCAGACATTCCAGAAAAAGCTAAAGTAGCTCCTATGATTAACATTCATTTAGGCATTTTATCTTCATGCTGCTGTGACTTTCCAACCTGTGTAAGGGAACATGCTCAGGAATAAATTCATACACAAGATACAACAGGAAAAAAAAGTATTACTGTGCATGACTGCAAATTACCCCATTTAGCTGGAACAGTTATTATATCCTTCAGAATGATCCCTGCACTAATTTATGCAAACCATCCGCTATGAAGTGACACATGATTGATCAGAAACACACCTCCATTTTCTGAGCATAGAACAAAAAGAGAGAAAAAAATGAAAAGAGAAAGAGAAGAAGACTTTTTCCGTACATTATGATCATAATGTAGAGCACAGCTGATGATGATGATGATGAGGATAATGATGAGCACCACTTCCTTCTAAATTAGTCCGATCATTCCATTTTCCTGTCACTTTTAGACATTTGACAAGAAAACAAAGCTTTCTTTGACTTGAGACAATCACAAAGACAGCCTTTTTCCTAGAGAGTGAAGACAGCTGGAACAAAAAGAAGAACGACACCATCGCGAAAAACATTCTGTTTTTGCTCCTGATGGTTGTGTATGTAAGGAATAAAACATTCAAGCTGTTACATGAAAACAGTCTTATTTCTTTATAACATAAAAACACATCATGAAGTGCTCATTCTTTTTAAGCCCGGCAATTTTCCAACCACTAAAATGTTTAATTTATTAATGAATTATCCTATTGTTTTCCTTTAATCTATTTACGGTTACATACTGTACATTCAGTGAGGCCAAAATCTCTTATTTTCTCCCTCATAAATTTAATTAGGTAAAAACAAACCACTTATCATGTTACATATAGACCATTAAAAACACTGACACTGGAGACTCCTTCCAAAAAAAAAAAAAAAAAAGATACATAACACCTCCATGTTAACTCATGTTAACATTCTGCTTAACTTTTTAGAATATATTTAGAGGATATTTGTATTTATTTGTAGGATAACTTTTTATTATATATTTTTTAATGTGTTGAACTTTACCTGATTGGGCCTTCTCTACCATTCGGTTGAGGTAGGTTAAGGGCAAAAAAAAAATCCACTAGATGACTCTAAGTCTTCAAGTAGTATCCCTTTAATCTAATGCACAATAACAGCTGTGATGTTGCTGTTTTGTGTCACAACACAAAAAGTTTGACGCATTTGATGTCTTTTTGTATTTGTAGATATATTGATACTTTTACCATGACGCAAAATCTCAACTGTTTGGAATAGGGCCTTTTTTTATATAACTGTACCTTGAGCTTTTTACCTTTCCAGTAGTTGCCACATCGGATCAATCCATCCAAAATTTTTGGAGTTATTTGTACACAAGTTTGTTTTACATCAAACAACAAAGCCACAAGTGTGATACTGCATTTATATAACAGTTCTATAAACGGCACGTTATCGACATATTATGATTTGCTTGTTTATTTAATCAGCTACTTTGCTTCACCAACACGTATCATTCTGCATCTGGTAGAACTTAACATTGCTGTGGTCTAGCTGGTAGTAATTAACAATTATTAGAATTATTAGAGGTGACACATTTCCTAACACTGGAACTAGCTAACACATACTAATGCTTATGAGTTAATCACTGATGCTAAAGACAGAAATTCTGAAGCTATTAGTAATTTACTTATTAATTAAAGTTATACAGTTGTCACATTGTGAGCTGGTTATTTATACCCGACACCGCGGTAATGCAACTGCAGTTGTGTATCAGTTTGTATTATCTCTGCTTGACTCTTACACCTGTGCTGCTGCTGCGCTGCCTGTTAAGCCTATATCACATCTGCACTCTCAAGTTGGAACAAACCAAATAACCGAGAGGGTTTGAAGTCTGTGTGCACCATTCAGACTTCAAATGAGAATATAAACTTACAGAAAAACACCACCGGCTTCAAAATTACATTAATAATACTTCAATATCATTTAAAAAATTATAAATGGTGCAAAGTTGCCTTTATTTAGTATCTTATATCAAAGTTAGAAAATTTGACAATATTTAGGAACAAATATGAAATATTGCTTACATTAAAAAATAATAATAATGACATGTAATGAAAACTCATTTTTGTAGAATTCTTTTTTTAACTATTAGAGAACATCTAGAAAATAAAAGTTAATAATAATTCTTGGATACATGTATTATATAAGGTTCCATAACACATATAGGGTTTTAATTAGAGATTGAAAGCAGCAGAAGCTGTACTGGAATCTAATAAAACCATTAGACTGTAAAAGGATTTGAGTTCTCATTAGGAAAATACAACCTTTATGCACAAAGATTTTCACACATCCAAGGTGTCATGTGACCCTAAATTTGTGATGTCATTAGTGCTAACCATAAACAGTCTTAAACACATCTGATATAAACATATAGACATTGATAACAGATTGATTCCCACTGCATCCTCTATGACCTGGATTTAACACGAGTTAAGATTCTCAAGGTGCATAAAGCCTTCTCTACTCAAATCCATAAAGATCTGCCTTTTCCTTTGGCTGTAGCTCCCTCTAATGGCGAACTACGCCGATCCTCAAAACAAAAATCATCATTTAAGATGAGGCAATTTCTCACATGTGATTTTAGATCTTGACCACGTGGTGATGGTTCCTGATGCGTGTTAGCATGCGTGAAGAAGCTCATCATCAGAGACGTCAGATTCCATCCGTGTGAAATCGCTGCCTGGTTCAGGCCGAGCCCGGGCTCGTACCCGTGCCGGTGCTGAGGTCGAGTTGATTCTTTCTTTTAGATCACAAAGTAAAATGACGTAAACAGTCACACAAAAGCCCACACCTCGAGCTCATGAATTATAAAATCTTCCTCTGAGGACAGCACATCGTTATCGAAGGTTTCGCACCGCTGGCTGCTGCCGTGGAGCAGATCGCTGTGTAGCCACAGACCGAACCGGCCTCTGTGAGGGAACACAGGGAACGCAGGAAAACATTACACAAACACTGCATTATATACAAATATATATATATTTGTTGATTTACTGTATATGCTGTAAAAATAATTGTCCTTACAGTCCTCCTCCGAACAGCAGAGAGTCCATACTTCCTTTAATAAAGTAAGAGTTGAGGCCTGTCCATTTGTACACCTACACACACACACACACACAGATTTATGAGGATGTGAATGGATTTACGGAGTTCTTGAAATTCAAAAGAGAAACAGAAGTGTGCTAGCATTGATGTGTTTAGTTATTAAGATTAACTTTAGTGTTTTTTTGTATTATTATTCATTACTATTAAGAGTAGTATTACTATGTAATGAAAGGACAAGCAATTTGAAAAAAGGTGGAGAACAAGAAGAAAAGGGAATGAAACACACCTGTAGATGTGGAGAAAATGAGAACAGAAAAGTCTGTCCTGTGCCGTAGTAGGCGGGGCCAACTCTGAGAGGGGCGGAGCAAACAGCACCAAATACCTGCAACAGACAAGAAGTAATAAAAAGAGTTAAACTATTGCATACAAAAACAAAGCACTACCACTACTTATAACAATAATAATAATAATAATAATAATTTTATTAACATTTGTTATTTATTTAATTAATTTTATTAATTTGCTTGTATATGGTGTAAGCTTAATTTAAATGTGACCATCACAAATAGAGGGAGGTTGTGGTGAGGAGAAAAAAATTATTATTATTATTATGACTGTATAGGAAGTCTCCTACATACGAACATTCAAATTATGAACTTTTGAAGATACGAACATGCGCAGAAGTTAGATCACACATCCGGCATACATTGTGACGTTCGTGCAGCGTGGATCCAGCGTGGACCATACAGGTGGTTGTGGTGTAGTGTACAGTACTGTATAGAGTACAGTAGTGAAGTACAAACTCAGGATGTCTGCAAGCAAGCGTAAAAGCAGCGGCGATGAAGCTGGTACTGCTAAAAAGCAGTACAGTACTATATTGTAATATACAGGCGTATAGCTGATTGTATTATAATCTTAGTACCTGGACGATGTTTGTTGGACTTATGAACTAATTGGACTTACGAACGAGCTCTCGGAACGGAACTCGTTCGAATGTAGGGGACTTACTGTATATAAAAACGTAACTGGACCGGTTCTGTGACATTTTATTCGTGCTAAGGTGCACAAACTTTTGCACTCATATCTATTAAAGTTACCCAGCCCTTTTAAATAGCATGTGCATATGTCCTCTGTGTGTACGTGTATGTGTGTGTATGCGTGTGTGTGTGTGTGTGTGTGTGGGTGTTAACCTCACCTGTCCGTAAGTGTCTTTAACGAGGACGATCATGCAGGTGTCCAGCTGGTTGGTGTTTCTGTACAGTGTCCTCAAACTGCTGCCGTGATTCTGAGTGCGATACGCTAACATCCACTCACGCAGCTGCAAACTAGCAGGAAGCTCTTGAGAGAGCTAAATACAAACACATAGACACGTTTGTATCTTCAGTCATATCCACATGTCTAGCGATATTTAATAAATATTAACAATAATAACATTAATAATAACATTAATAATAACAATAATAATAATAATAATAATAATAATAACCTGCTGTATCTGCGTGGCGCTCAGTACTTTGCTGTGCTCAGACACAATGTCGACTCCATCGAGTCCGATCAGACGGGGTGCGTCCCAGACGCCCCACTCGTCTTCCAGCTTCTCTTCAGCCTCATTCTGCAGTTCCACCACGATGAAGTCTTCGTCGTCATCCTCCTCATCTTCGACGCTTCCCTGTAACCAGGAGGACGAGTCTGCTTTACTGAGACGACTCATCTGTGAAACGGGACAAGATCAGAAAATAAGAAATCAGTTGTTTACTCTCTTTATCTCTCCACAACCATCCTCCTCCTCCTCCTCATCATCATCACCATCATCATCACCTTCATCCTTAGCATTCTCTTCCCCTTCTCCTTCTTCTCATCATGATCATGTTCCTCCACTTCTGCATCCATCATCATCCTCCTTCTCCTCCTCTTCATCCACCCTTATTCTCCTCCCCTTTGCATCATCCTCCTCCTCCTCCTTTTCATCCATCCTCATCCTCTTCCTTTTCCTCCTGCCCTCGCATCATCCTTGTCCTCCTCCTTCTCCATCCATCCTCCTTCTCCCCTCCTCATCCATCCATCCATCCTCCTTCTAATTCCTTTCTCCTCATCCACTCTCCTCCTTCTCCTCCTCCCCTCCTCTTTATCCTGCACCTTCTCCTCATCACCTTCTTTCTCTTTCTATACCTATATTGTCTCATCTTCATCATCATTCTCTCACTGTCCATCATCTCACATTCTTCTCTCTTCCTCTTGTTCTGTCACTACTTGCTGATCTCTCTCTCTGCTTCCCTTTTACTCTGTCTTGTTTTATAATCCATCCTTCTTTTTATCAACTCACACACCTCATTTCTCTTTCTCTTTTTCTCTCTGCATCGCACCACATCCTCAGTGTTTTTCCCTTCCTTACAACTCTTTTTGTCCTCTCATCATTTCTCATTCACTCTTAGTTCTGTTCTTACTCTATTTTCTTTCTCTCTCTCTCTCTCTCTCTCTCTTACGGAGGTGTAACAGTGGAGCTGACATTTTTAAAAGCCCTTCTTTACCACCTGTGTAGGAGAAGTTAATGTCTTTCTCTCTCTCTCACTGCTGTCTTGTAAAAACAGTGCATTTATCACTTCTGAGTTAACACACACACACACACACACACACACACACCACTACATGTCCTCAGGGATGTGTGTCACTGCAAGTGAGTTTCTATGGAATCAGGAACAGTGTTAAATAAAGCAACACACACACACACACACACAGGTGTGAGGTTGAAACAAACAGAGCTATATTCTGGATCCTGATTGGTCAAAAGGAGTTGATGAATTTACCAGAAAAGCAGCTTTGGCAGTAGTTATTTTAAGAAATGTTTTTCTTTAACGTTTATGGAAGGAGTCTCCAGTATTAGTGCTTTGTACCAGTAAGAGGTAAGGCTGTAAAGGTTGTGGTCAGACTGGAAAAACTGCAATTTTGTGTTTCTGGCGTGTGTGGGACCGAAAACAGGAACTAGCTTGTTTCAATGAAACTATAAATGCAAACTGCTGTATTACAAGAGGAATAAAACTCTCCAAGACATGCAGTTATAGAAAACTAATCAACCTTACTGTGGTAACAGTAACTGAGCGATTTATTCTTTATTTACTCCACAAAATAGTTAGAAAATACAGCTAACAAGTCACTAAAGCCCACAGCTAGCAGTTCTTATTAGCCTTCACTAGTTTCCTCGGTTCTCTTTATGTCCATCTAAGGAAAGTAAAGTAATAATTAAATAACTACAGAGAAATAATACATTCCTAAACCGATACTGTGAATCATGTCTGTATTGATGAGAAACTATGAACCGTTAAACATGTCCGTCTCCTCAGGCAGTCACGTATCAACCGAGTCGTGTTTATGTAAGAGCTGATCTCTCCTGTTGCTCATTACGGAGTCAAATCCACCCTGATTCCATGCTGGGGTTTAGCACCTTGCACTCGTTTTATTATTTGTCTTTCATCTTCTTCATCACACACTGGATTGGAGAGGATCAGGATATTTACTAAGCTTAATTTTCAGATTCCTCTTACACACACGACTCCACGGGGGCAGGGCTAATGGTGCCTCGGGGTCTAGCAGAGGCAGATTGGGACCAAAAAAAGAAACGGCCCGGGGATTTGGTCTTGCAGTCTGCCCACTTCCGGGGATGGGGGTGGGATATTTTTTACATTATACATCTTATATATCTGTTTATTAGTGTGACTGTAGATTTTATATTTTATATTCCTTTCAATTTTGCAATTTGTCTTTTCCTACTATATTTTATTTCACTTTTCTTTTTTAAGGTCACGGATAGTCATATAAGCATTTCACTGCATATCTTACTGTATGGTTGTCTGCGTGACAAATAAAATCTTAATTTGATTCGATAAGGGGCTGGGTTAGAGTGGATGGTGATCACAATAATTAGCTAACACTCCTCAAATATTCAATTCACAGTATATTCAGTACAATAAATTCCTTATCATGTACATACAGGTTAATAGCAGGTTCGTCCTCAGGATTAGCCGAGATCAGTAACTAGTAGGTTATTAGGGTTAGATTTGCTTGTACTCTATACCACTAAACCGTGACAGTACCAGTAAAATACCTCAAATATTCATAAATAATAGTAAGATGTTTAGTTTGAATATTTAATAATTGTACATTACTTTACTAGGTCTAAAGCAGTAGTCGTAGTTTAGGGCAGTACAACAAAATGTATAGTACATAAATTTAAAATATGCTATATAAAAAGCAAAATGTACAAATATAGCAAATGTCATATTAAAAGTGGCTCAGGTTATTATGATATTATTATTATTATTATTATTATCACCAGTTATTATTAGTATCGTGTTGTTGCTCTTGTTTTGACATTTGAATGTGCACTTTATGTTGTCTTTTGTATAGTTCTTAGATGGTTTTGTTAATTTCACATGTCAATTTGTTTTTTCTTAGCTAGTCAGCTAATTAGGTGTCTTAGTTGGCTAGTTAGTTTTGTTAATTCATGTGGTATGCAGCACTTTGGCCCTGTGTACTGAACTGTAAATGGATGAAATGACAATAAAAGCCTACTTTACTTGACAATAATATTAATATTATAATATAAGGTTATTACAGCAATATTACTCCTCTAATGCAAAGTTTACTTTAAGGAGATTTATACAGTTATTTGTAAACAGCTGCACTTAATGGACGGATGCGGTGGACTCTTGGGGACATTAAAACCCATGAAAAAAGATCTCCCTTGTGGTTAGTCTCTTGTATATCAAGAACAAACAAACAAACAAACAAACACCCTGAGAGCCTCCTGGTTCGCAGCCGATACAGTGTAACCGCTCATTCCTTTCATCTCCAGCTTACCGTGTCGCGCGCGCTGCCACGCCGTCCCTTTTCGCGGTTTTTTTTTTAACCCATGTCTCTGACAGAGAGGTGACCGAACTACTGATGTCGCCTTTCTTCACTTTGTTTTTTTTCCTAGAAGTAACGTGGCGTCTCACAACAGACCGTTTCACACGGGGTGCGCTGTGGGTCACGTAGACCAAACCACAGCGGATACCAGATTTAACCAATCACACTAACACCCGCCCCCCCCGGCCCACAGCCCTCCCAGTCAGGCCCAGTAACCACACTGCTCTATTGGCCAGTACATCAAAGCACACACCAATCACACCGACTGTCTCCCTGTGGCCAGTGCTTTAGTGCCGAATAATGATCAGTCAGCGGCTCAGGACAAGAGGGGAGGAAAGAAAAGAAATAATAAAAAAAATGTAATGGAGATGCAGAACACTAAAACAAACAAATTAATGAACTAAAAAAAGGATCAAACGAAGAAATCCAAATGAATAAATGAATGGAAGAAGACAGGGAAATTAACCAAACAAACAAAAGAACTAAATAATTTATTAATAAATCATATTAATAAAATAGTAATTAATAAAGATTAATAAAGCTTACAAAAAATAAAATAAAAATTAAGAAAAAATAATGCATGAAAGAAAAAGAGGAAGGAAAGAAGACATGCAGATAGAGGAAGACTTGAACAAATTAAAAACAAATAGATTAATAAATTAGATTATTAAATTATACTAGGGAAAAAGAAAGAAAGAAAGAAAGAAAGAAAAGGAAAATTAACCAAACAAATAAAAAAATGAGAAAAATAAAAAAGAATGCCTAAAGGAAAAAGAGGAAGGAAGAATGGAAGGAAGGAAGACATGCAGATAGAGAAAAACTTAAATGAACAAATTAATCATAGTTAAATTAAAATAAGGTTTTAATGATATTTACTAAATAATAAATGGAATGAAGAAATAAAGAAAGACAAACAGAAGAAAGAAAAACAAACAAATTAACAATTAAAAAAGAAATAAATTACTGGACACAAAACAAAAAGAAAGAAGGAAGGAAGGAAAGAAGAGTGAGAAAAAGTTTTGCAAGCTGGAAGTACATTATCAGCTAACCCTGACAGCTAAGACTTGAGGGGAAATTCGGGTTGTTCCTGCAGATCCAAGATGAGAACAGATGAGTTAATGTTTACAGAAGATAGGAAGTGTGTCTTCCAGTACCTAAGGTTACATTAACATTAGAGCTCCAGAACTAAAGTAGCAACAGATGCAAACTCTGACGTCTCAGTGGAGCGGCTACTGTATGTTCAGTGTAAAGATCGATGTACTGTATTTTCAGGCACCCACATCATACTTTTGTGATTTCCATAGATATGATTTCTAACTGCATGAGCAGAACGCTATCTGAAGGATCAATACCTCTGCATGTAGAACTGCATATAGACCACGCATGGTCAAAGGTCAAACTCTGAACACTGCAAACGAGATATATTTGTGTGTGTTTATTGTACACTGCTAGAACATCGAGCCTCATTAATAGTGATCCAGATCGACATTTCCCAATAAAATACTTCTGTTTACGCAATTTCCCAAGAAAATTAAAACCATTCTCAGGTCATTTATATCCATCATTATTACTATTACAGACTTTTACTTAAACATTCTTTTGAAATTTTACTTAAAATGTCTTTAATAAGATATTTCTGGATTCTGATTGATCAGAAGATGTTGATTAATTCTCTATAACAGCAGCTCTGACAGTAGTACAGGTTCATGCTAACAGCTCATACCGAGGGACTTCATTTTAGCAAACATCCAGGAGAACTGCAAAATTGAAATATACAAAAAAAGAGAAAAATTACCAGATATGTAACCAAAATGTGTTAAAAGTTTAAGCAGCTAAGATTTACATGCTAATATATTATTAATCCTTCCTGTGTTTCCTTTAGCGGCCTTAAGAGGAACACTTCACCTATGTATAGAAGATTTCTGAAAGTTGTCCTTAAGAGATCTTCAAACTGCACAAATACATCTTTCAGAAGGCCCAAACCTCAACAAATTATGGGGTGTATTTATTTCCTGCATATCTATTTAGCTTTGTGCTACAATGAAATGCTCAGGACTAAAGTCACGGTGTTTAAAAGACGTGATGTAAAGCTTCTGGATCGTTCTGCGATGAATCTTTACGTCACTTGCATTGCATTGCTATTGATGTTGCACGTCTATTGATCCTGCGTATCAAGCGCAAACACTTACACAATGTTCAAATCAACAGTCAGCTAGTTTCATGATGATATCTGTCTTTAAAGATACGATACACAGGACATTGACTAAGTGTTGTACCATCAAAGAACAAAGACGATGTGCGCTGACTTCATTTACACAACAACAAAAAGCTGATAAAGACAAAGACTTTGAGAGTATTCATCATTTACACCAAAACCTCTCATTAGCATCTGAACAAGCATGCTTAGAAATGCTAATTAGCATTACAGAGACATACGCTGCAATGTGAGGTGATATTTAACCTTGAGATAAGACTGAAACATTTTAGCGATGGGTTTAAAGAAGAAATATATAGAAA
>JAOTRS010144256.1:0-12363 GCA_028565755.1 Dinotopterus cunningtoni | reverse complement strand
TCCAAGGTTTTATTTGCCTAATACTGAAACCTGCTATGATCAAATGATTTTTATTACGTTTTAACACAAAAACACCAAGAATTAGGAAATGCAGTTTAACATTGTCAATGAAGACATCCTTACTATGAAAGAACACATTTGAAATTATATACTGTAGTAAACAAAAAGTAAAAAAAAACAATATAAAGTAGCTATATTTAGCTTTGATGATAATTTGGCACCCTCGTGGCATTCTCAATGTGCTTTAGCTCTCTTGTGCAGAGGAAAAAAGTCAACAGCCCCTGTTAGTGCTACTACAACTACTGTACAGTGTACT
Organism: Dinotopterus cunningtoni; assembly: GCA_028565755.1. NCBI lineage: Eukaryota > Metazoa > Chordata > Actinopteri > Siluriformes > Clariidae > Dinotopterus > Dinotopterus cunningtoni. Next base: position 12,047 of record JAOTRS010144256.1, on the reverse strand, counting down.
TCCTATACAGTATATTTGGGATTAGTATGACCTGATAAGCAGTGTTGGATGTAACGCATTACAAAGTAACGTGTTAGAGTACTTGGATTACTTTTTTGATGTAACGAGTAATCTAACCCATTTAAGTACTCCGTTATTTAGTTAAATTTGTCAAAAATTTAATCTGTTATTTAGACAATTTATGTAATCCGTGAGCCAGACAGCAGTGATTTCCAATCCATTAGTGTGTGTGTGTGTGTGTGTGTGTGTGTGTAAAAGTCGTCCTACAAGCCCCGCCCCCTCAGTTTTTCCTGCTGTTATACCCCTATCTCACCTATGCGATTTGACTAGGCGAGGACTGACGCGCGGAAAGATGTAAACCTAATCACAGCGCCAAAACTTGCGGTGAATCATGATGAACCGTACTTACAGTATGGCCCCCGCGCAAAACCGCGTAGGTGAGATAGGGGTATCTGTCTTTAACAGATTATGGGCCAAACTTCGCTGAGTGATGATGGTAGAATAATTATAAAGGTCTTGACTAAAGCAACACGCATGAGGAATCACAAAGGAGTTTTTATTTTCTGCAACAGAAAAGTACTCGAACTAGTTACTTTTATCAGAAAGTAACACTGTAATGTAACTGATTACTTTTTAATGACAGGAATTTTGTAATGTAATTAGTTATTATAAAAATTAACGTCCCCCAACACTGATGATAAGTAAAAAAAGACCTAAGCATTGTCTTTGAACAGGAATCTGAATTTGACACCCTCTTGTGTTTCTACTAATGTACTAGTGTATTGCGCTTTTGCTACCATAAGATGATGCTATAAAGTGTCTACTAAAGAGCACAACAGGTCTAAGTTAGACCTAAGTATAAGGTGCAGCGAACCCAAAAAGTGTCTCCATATGAGGACGCAGGGATCCGGATTTTAAGTAAAGACAAAAGACAGTACATCATGACAGTCAATCTGAAAAATCGCAACTTTGAATGTATTTCCAAGCGCATTCAGCAAAACCAATCAAACGCTATAATGAAACTGGTTCTCATGAGTACTGTCCCATGAAGGTAAGTCCAAGAGCTACCTCTCCTGCAGAGGATAAGTTCATTAGAGCGACCAGGCTGAGAAACTGCCCATTTGTCCAAGGAGGAGAGTGATGGAGTGCTGCATCAGAAGATCTGGTCGCCGCAATCACCCAATCGAAATCATGTCATGCTATACAGTATGTTGCTTTATTTACAGGCATTCAAACATTCTTCTGTACTGTATCTGAATGCTTCAAGAACATACAGAAGGAATAGGGAATAGTTTTTAGAAAGTAGAAAAGGAAAGAAAAAAAGACAGAGGTAAAAATCAATGGCCTTTTATTGTGAGGTTTTAAAGTTAAAGGTCAATTTTGATCCTAATAGGGACATTTTTAATCTTGCTAGGCTGGCCTGTAGGGAGACAGGGGATGAGGAGACAGAAACAAACCAAGATCAGTGGACAGTAAAGAAAAGGGCTGTTAATAGACAGACAGCATGTTAGAATGAAATGAAGTCTGACAAGGCTGTAGTAGCGGCGCGGAACGCTCACGCTGCAGGTGGGAACGCTATCCTGTCACCCACTACAGCACAACAGAAAGCTTGGCAGAGTTGAGACGCTAATTTAAAAAAAAAAAAAAAAAAAATTAAATCATGAGTTAACATAGTTTTTATTACAGTTAAGTAGTCTTAGTTTTGGGTGCCTTCAATATGGTCATTATGGTATTTATTTATTCATTCAGGGTTTTTATTTTTTTCCTAAGCTCACCCTGATTAGGTATGTATCCTCGGGACAATGTCCATGAGGTTGGAATACACACCAGATGGACATATGATAGAAGAAAACCAGAGAACCCAGAGGAAACCTACGCTGATCCAGACAGTAAGACAATCCCAGAACTGACTACAGGAATGTGAAACTGCTCGATAAAAGGCTGCATCACTTCTACTGGTCTGCTATCTTATACACCATATGGCCAAAAGTACCTGGTCACCTGGATGGAGACCATCACATCCATATACTTATTTTTTTTTGGTATTTTGGTCTGTCCTTGTACATCGGGTGACCACCCTGTAAATACACTACGCTTAAATCGAGTGAGGCGTTTATCTTTTTGCTAGCTTGTTTAGCTTTTTATAGAATTTAGTTAGCAGTTGTTATATTTTAATATTAAAGTGCTGTTTCCACAAAGCTTAAATTAGGCAGATGTTTTCCAGTCATTTTTCTTTTTTTTTACTTTTTATCATACACGCTCAATCATTTGACAGACAGTACACACAGACTGCTAGCTGAATAGCAAGAAAGAAAAATCAATTAATAACAGAATGTAAACTACGCTGACATTCTGATAGTTTGATATAATCTTCTACCTGATTAGAAAGCTGTAAATAAATCTCACGGAGCACTTTTCCTTGAAAGTGTTATAAAGGACAGCTCGAGCTTGATAAAAATCTGTAATATCCGATGACTGAAGTAATCAGGTCTTTCATCATGCGTCCAGTAAATTACATGTGGGTAAATTTAGTATTATTTGGCTTGGCAGAAAAAAATCGACCGTTGATCACGTGACCGCAGGAGTTCTACACGCCTACTGTATGCACGTCTACAAGCTCCATGGCTTGCTAAAGGTTAACAGCCCTGCACCAAGCCATGACCTCAACCCTAGTGAACCCCTTTGGGATGACCTGAAACAACACCTGACCTTTTCACTCGACATCAGTGCCTGACCTCATGATCGCTCCTGTGGCTGAATAAACAAATCTTCAAAGCTATTCTTTAAAACCTAATGGAAAGCCTTCCCAAAAAAAAGAGGTTATTATAACAGGAAAGAAGGAACCAGATTTGTTTTAATGCAGATGGTTTTGAAAAGGGGCTACTATGGGTGGGGGGTATCAGGTAAACAAGTATTTTTACCTTATTTAATAGAATATTATGTTGAATGTCTGTAGTAAGAGTGCTGCTTGTCTCCTTTAGAGGTACAGTACAACCTAGTTGTTAAAGTTTTGATGAGCGTAGACTGCATTTTGGAAGAATTTCCAAAAATATCCCAAAATCATGAACTGTCAATAATCTTAAACATGTGCCACACGTTTATTCATCAACTTTAACATTCACAGCGTTTGTTCAGCAGAGACTATATGGACTAAAGTATTTGGCCAAGCCTGCAATGACACTGTATCCAAATACAGTACATATACTTTAATATGGAGTTGGTCTCCCTTCTGTGGCTATGACAGCTTCCACTCTTCTTGGAAGGCTGTCCACAAGATTTAAAAGTGTTCTGTGGGAATCCGTACCTATTCATTCTGTAGAGCCTTTATGAGGTCAGACTGATGTTGGATGAGAGGGCCTGGCTCGCAATCTCCACTCCAGTTCATCCCAAATGTGCTTGATGGGGTTGAGGTCAGGGTTCTGTGTTCGGGCCGGTCAAGTTCTTCCACACCGAACTCATCAAACCATGTCTTTATAGTGCTTGCTTTGTGCACTGGAGCACAGTCGTGTTGGAGTAGAAAAGGGCCTTCAATAAACTGTTGCCACAAAGTTGGAAGCATAGCATTGTCCAAGATGTCTTGGTATGCTAAAGCATTAAGATTGTCCTTCACATAAGATAAGGGACCTGATAGAAACACCTGAATTCAATAATTAAGAGGTCCAGCCAAATACTTTAAATACTGTAAATCCTTCATAACTGCTCTAATCTGAAGTGCTGTTGTGTGATTTCAGAGGCTGGTGACTCTAAATGAACGTCTCCTCTGCAGCAGAGGTAAGTTTGGGTCTTGCTTTCCTGGGAAGGTCTTTATGAGAGACAGTTTCATTATGGTGCTTGATGGGTTTGGCAAATGCACTTGACACAATACTTTTCTTGCAAGAACTATTCCAAAACAGCTGATCCTTATGTCTGACTGTAGTTGTTGTTACAGTACATAATTACCTAAATCCATATGTGTTATTTTATAGTTTTGAAATCCCCAGTATTGTTGTAAAGTGTAGAAAATAAATCACTACAACAAAAATGAATGAAAAATGAGTGACCTTAAACTTTTTGAGTGGTAATGTATGTTCTTAACCAGAGACTGGAATCTTGGTAATAAATACTACTGTTACGGACACTTCCTGCCAGTTTTAGCCATCCTTCCTCTGCACTGCTTTGTCATTAATCACAGCTTATCGAATTACTCGCACACAAAGGTAGAGGAGCAACCTTCAAACCTGCGTCATAGGGCAAGGACTGGCTAAGATATGGTTTGATTTCTACTTCGAACTGCAAATTCACAAATGATGATGATATGAATCGCCTTCCAAATGATCTTTACACACCATGTGTCAGTGTTTTTTTTTATTTTTTTAGAATCAATTCTACGTAATAAATAAAAATCTAATTCTGATTGTTTTTTGGGATCTTTGGTCCAAATCATCTGATCCTTAAGGAATCTGCATCTCATTGTTTTATCGTTCAGAGATTACATTTTATAATAAACACAAAAACAAATAATCCTAAAAAGATATTCCCGTCCCTTAAACTCATCACGACACAGATTTGTGTAACCGAAGGCAGGAGATAAGAATAAGTGAAGATGTAAGCAAATTAACAGCGCAGGCATGAAACACTGGCCTACGGTCCGATTTAAAAATAAAACATCCCACTATGTGTGATGTAATTGCTTTTTTCTTTTTGCTTGTTTTATTCAAACTAAAAGGGTTCCCTTGTTCCTGATCCCTATATAGCAATCAAGTGCATTTTTTTTTTCCCCTCTCGAAAGTGTCAATGTTTGCATCTTCCCTAGACCACAATGTGCAACAAGAGGATGTGATAACACAGACAATATGACTAGGAAGACCTCTGTCTCTGTTAGTCGGATGTCTGGGCCACACTGCTTTAATAATGCATGAGGGCATCCTTAAGGGACACACAAATAGACACGAAAAAATATCCTGGATAATACTGGCAGAGGAGGCGATATCTATTTGCTCTTGCGTTCCTGTTGTACATCCTAATGCTGGGATTTAGACAGAAGGAGGATATAGTATGATACACTTATATGTGAGAGAGGGATAGAAATGCATAAGGCATCACATTTTTAATTACGAGCCCCTTTTCTGGTGCTTTGCCATTAGGAAATCTCGAAAGGCAACAATTAGTGTCGAACAAGCAATACTACCTGTATTCATGAAAGAATCACCGGATTCATTAGAATCATTCTGTACTGTATGTAGACTGGTTTATTTATTCAAATAACACAATAACATTATTGCTAAAATACTGTTTGTGTACATAGGACAAAGAGACCTACAGTAGATAGAGGACGCTTTGCTGTGTTAGACAGTAAAGAAATTCAAAGAAAAATTCAGTGAAAAAAAATGTAGATGTGTGTGATATGTCTCCTCGTATTAGAGCTGATAAATTCCTTCGCATTTCAATGAGAATTAATTAGAAGATTGTGTGCTTTGAATGGATTTGAATATCAATGAGGCTATGATTGTAATGTAGAAACTGTAGTTCTGCCACGGGTGGAGCGGATGTTAACAGCAGCGTTCGTTCAATTTATATTATCAATCAAACGTTTTTAAATGTTCTGGCATTTCTTAAGCAAATAATCAGAGAAAACAATATTAAACCTTTACAGGTTTTCAGGTTTATTATTCACATTATAATCTGATATCTTTTTTTAATCTGAATTACTTCTTATTCAATAGACAGTACCGCACAAAAGTTTGGTATCACCTGCAAATGTCTTTGTTTTATTCTACAGCAATACTGGGGATTCATTCATTCCTTCATTCATTTATTCCTTCATTCATTCCTTCATTCATTCGTTCATTCCTTCATTCATTTATTCCTTCATTCATTTATTCCTTCATTCATTTATTTCTTCATTCCTTCCTTCCTTCATTCATTCGTTCATCCATTTATTCCTTCCTTTATTCATTCCTTCACTCATTCATTCCTTCATTCCTTCATTCATTCATTCATTCATTCATTCCATCCTTCTTCCAAGCCAGCTTCTACAGCTATACTCATGGCATGATTCAGCTTTTGTTATTCAATATTACGTTTTGTTATTCAATATTAAAGCTAGATAATATTTTTTAAAAATGAATCTTTTCTAACTATGGAATAACACATATGGAATTAGGTAATAATGTTACAACAACAGCGGTCAGTTGTTATTTTAACCCACAGACATCAGCGTTTCTGGAATAGTTCTTGCAAGAACAGTATTGTGTCAAAGTGCATCTGCAAAACCCATCAAGCACCATGATGAAACTCTCTCATGAAGACCAGCCCAGGAATGCACGAGCAAATACCAAAAATTGGCCAAATACCTTTGTCCATATAGTGTATAAGAATGGTCAAGATTATATAAAAGGTACAAAATGAGGCCACCTGAGCAGCTCTACCAGCCAGAGTCCAGAACTGAATAATGAGGGACGATCTATTGATTACACCTTTAATCGTGGTTTATCCACATACCATCATGCGAGGAAACTGTTTGTATTTCTTTTAACTTCACTTCCTTGTTGCACTCAACTTCTTGCTATAGAAACAAACTTGACTTGTTGCTTTGTTCTTGTTCAGAGACTGGACGCTTAGTGATAAATACTAATAAATACTACTATTATAGACACTTACTGCCATCTCATCAGATTAGTATACAGTACACAGTATATGGGTTAAAGACTTGATCTGTCCCTTATTTCTTTATAATTTGCTTCCAAAGAGCCAGACGTTCTTGTATTTTTATGTATAGTCCTGAAGAATAGTTCTCCAGGCTTCCTGAAGAACTTTTTTGCCTCTCATTTTCAGTCCCTGTCCCTGTCCCTGGGCAGGATGTCTTTTATTTGTTAAGCCACAAAATGACTAATGACTCATTCAAGCATAAAAAGCATCTAACTTATGAACTGGCATGAAGCAGAGAGAAACATGTCTAGGTGATGACCGATGATCAGGCTGGTGATTAGAACATTGGTGATGCTGAATGCTGAGTGGTTGGAAGCTATTTTTTAAAAATGTATCTTTAGGCATTTTGCACTTACAGTACAACATATGTTCTGGTTTCTTTAATCTAATCTACAGCACATCATCTAATTTATTTTTATATAAAGAAATTAAGGGTGGCTCAGAACTTTTGCACAGTACTGTAGCATACAGTCAATAACGATGAATACAATGAAAGATAATTAATCATTATATTTATATTAGAAGTTCGGCAAATTTGATTAAAATTACAATATGAAAATGTGAATATTTCGAATACTTAATTTCATACTGACAGCCCACAGTACATTTGATAAAAAGAGTAGTCAATTATCGGACAGAAACTTGTTTAGTTTGTATAGAAAGGCATGTTAAAATCCTGCTGTATACTTCATGTGTGGTGGCCCTGGAAAGGTAATTTTATACTATATATACAAAAGTTTGGGATCAATTAGAAATGAAATTAGTCTGAATAGAAAATATAGCAAAAGAACAAAACATGCTGACATTGTCATAAATAATAATTTTGATGAAAATAATGAATGTGTTCTTTAAACTTTGCATTCATCAAAAAAAAAAATTAACAAACAAAAAAAAAAACAGTAATTACAGCCTGGCAAACCAAAGGCGTTCTAGCTGTCAATTATTCAAAAAATTCTACATGATGGATTGGCTTGATGGAGTCTTCCTCCGTATCATACGGTCAAGCTGCTTCCACAGCAGCTCAATTAGGGTTCAGATCTGGAAACTGGAGACTGTACCAGCCGCTTCATTACAGTCAGAATAACTTTAATTCTTTGTAAAATAGATAAAATTGTTTGTGAATTGCATGAAAAATGTGTTGCTCTTTGGAAAAAAAAGAAATATGGAAGATCCCAAACTTTTGAGTGGTAGTATATACAGTATATACAGTAGTTCTAAAACCGACAGACAAGACCAATATTTAATTCCAATTCCACTTATTGGGGGAAACAAAAATTCTACAACTTTTAACCAATTACAAAACAAGTTTCCAAAGTGAAATAAGTTCTTACTTTTTTTGATGATCAGAATCATCATTAATTTGTCTCATGACATGATCTAAAATTCACTTCTCGTCTCGTCACTCATCTCTGTTCATGCTAACATGGATGTGCAAATGTTTGATTATTATTATTATTATTATTATTATTATTATTATTATCATCATCAATGTCTTTTAGAATTGTGAACTGGTTAAGTACTCTTTTCAGTTTCAAGTCGCTAATCAACAATTTAATAAAAATGAGATAAGTACACTTTAGCTGGCAAGGTTTCGGACAACTAGTTGTTAAAGAAAAATAGTTCCCCACCATTGTAGTAAAAGTTATTCATGTTAAATGAAGATAATTTGAAAAGTTCTTGTATTCTTTGGCTTTTTTAGTCAAGGCTACCTCTTTCTTTTCCTATACACATAAAATTACAAGGATGTGGAAATATAAAAGTTTGTTATATAAAATGTTATATTGGTTGACGGAGAGGACAGAGAAGAATGAACCAACTGAATCAACAGCTTTCATTAACTCACGTAGCCACTGTTTACAACCGTGAGTAGCAGAAAAACATCTCAAAAGGCACGACAGGATGTTTGGACTTAAAAGACAGAAGATAATATGAGATTTCACTTCTGTCAGCCAAGTGGCCATTCTCCTCAGACCTCACTCATTAACCAGACGTCTTCCCAGACAGAACTGGTGGCAGTTCATCCACGTTTGGGAAAGAAAAACAATAAAACTGTGTTTACTTAAGGCAAGAGTGCATTTTTCTTCTTCCACACTTCCTTACAAACAGTGGACACGGTGCAGCAAGGTCGCAATGTTCACAAAACTAAAATACAGAATATAAACTCCTTTTTACAATAAATCAACAGCAGGAGCAAACTCGGCAGGGCTAACGCGGGGTTAAACAGGCCATCGCTGGCGATCATAAGCGATGATTCTTCCTCCTGGAGTAAAAGAGAGTGTATCGGGGAGGAAAAAGAGCATCGGATGACGCATGAGTGAGCAAGGCTTACATGTCCGACACGCCCCGACCTGCGTATCCTGTGCTGTCATCGCCTTAACGGGGCACAATCGTTTGCCTGACTCTCTCTATAAGGGGATTGCTATTTCACTAACGCTGAAGAGGTGGAGAAAGCTGAGAGGCAGCAGAGAAGAGCGCTGACAAACAAAATCACCTGCCAGGGAATGCGTGCCACAGGGATTCTTTTTATGTTTCTGCCAAAAAAAATGGGGGGCAGGTGTGTTAACAGAGGAACGGAAGAGGAATGCAGGAAATATTCTAAGGCCAGCTCACATGGGTTAAACAGTGGTACATTTCAAATGGAAAAAAATATATAGATGGCTCTAAATTCAAGTCTAATGAATAAATTATACTTGATAAAAATGAAATATATTGTGAAATCTAGGAAAAACTATTGTGTGCATACTGTTCAGCTTTCCTCTCCATGACCTTGGTGTTATCAGACATGAAATTAACATCGACATTGATCGTTATAACACGAAGACACATTAAAGGTCCCATATGTTACTATTTATTTAACAAGTTAACACAGGTCTAAAGAGAGAGAGCTCCCCCAAAGTGTGTGTTAATACTTGAGCTGAAATACCCCTCGGATAATACCTCAAACTGCCTTTTTTTACTGAGTATCTATGTACAGTTAATGAGCTACAGTTGAGCCTTAGAGAAGAGAACAGCGGAGCTGAATGACAAGCTTCTTATGTGAGGTCACAATGGGTAATACTAAAATGGAAAGGTTTTGTTTCTCATGTTTTTGTTGTTGTTGTGTGTGTGTTTTTAAAAATTTTTTTATATTTAAACCCCCCGACTAGAGACCCATCTGAATGTCTAAAGAGCTGCGTGATTAATAATTATTATCGATTAATCTGATTTTATGGTTTATGTCGATGTTGAAAAATTTAAAATCGAATTGAACAGTTTTACTTTGATTTGTCTGATGTTTTATGGCAACTGAAGGAAGCAGCACGACTTATTTATTCCAACACCTCAAACAGAACCACGCTGTTGAATGGGCCGTGTTTAAAAAGACAGGTAAAAATAGCGTCTGCATTTCCCCACTGTATCCCATATGATAAGCACACGGGGCCTCGCTGGAAAGATGGTGTGGTGCGTTACATCACTAAAGACATTATGGATGGAGGTTTTTATGTTGTTGTATGGATTATTGTTTTTCTAAAATTTTTTGAAAATTTCTAAAAGTTTGCACTTTTAGTCCACATAAGCAGTTGATATATGTTTAGTTATATTGTTTGTACTCAAAAACATAAATCTGTCCTATATTCTCTAGTGTTTTATTTTTATTTTTTTTTAAGGAAAAAATATTAAATTAATGAAAAAATCGAAAATTTTATTTTGTCTATAAAAAATTTGAGATTCGATTTATGGGACATATCATCCAGCTCTACTGATAAGATTATTTAAGTTTGTCCCTAAAGCTTATTGTTTTTAATCCGCAAACCTTTCTGAGCCATAGGGACGACTCTGTGGATTTGATTCTGCTCTCAGTTCCAGAATTAACAATTTCAGCTCGAACTACATGCATACAAGAATGGCTGTGTCCTTAAACAGTGTAACGTCATGCATAGTAGATGTGATGTTTTGCACTGATTTCACATTTTCACTGTTAACACCGTTGTATTTCAGATTCCAACCCACGTCTGGCTTTTATCTAAAGTGCACACTGACACATACAGGGCATTGCTGTCACTTATCTGCTTTTAAACGCACTAATAAAAATATCCAAATGGTCCAAAATTCTGACCATTATGACGCCTCTAATAAATGAATCTTTGTTAAAGAATATGAAATCAGTAATTCATTTCATTTCACTGTCTATTGGTTTTTGTTCTGTTAATTTAAGCTTTTCAAACAGAAATTCTGAAACTCATTAAAACAAATAACCTTTTGAACTTATAAAGGTCTGTGGTGGGTGAAATCTCCCGAGCCATTAACCTTCCTTAATTTATCCTTTTATCCTGCTTTGACCTGAAAAGACTGGCTGAACAATTTTCCTTAAAAAAAAGAAAAAAAAAAGAAACAGGTTTTGATCATGTACACTTGCACGGGTTGCTCACGGTGCAAAGTTACACAATAATAGGGGCAACACAACAGCAAACACACCTCAAAACACACCTCAAATTTTACATGCGCATGTGAAACACGTCTTGGCAGCCTGAAGGGAATTTCAAAGTAGTTTGCATGGCCTATTGATCGGGGTGTTGAGCTCTCACACACTGGAGAATTTCTTCGCCACTGGGCTGTCGCTGGATGAACGAGTCATCAATAAAAAAAGAGAAAGAGAGAGAAAGAGAGACCGAATTCAGCATCAGGACTCATTTGTCCCAACACTCACTGTGCTAATCATTCTTCTGTAAAACACAGAATTCTGGGAAGCTAAAGTACTACGTGACATAAAACTGAATTGAAACAGCAGTTTCATTTCTGATTCGATCGCAGCATTGTCTCACACCGTGACAGAAAAAAAAAGATTTTAAAAAAAATCTCACGTTTTCACTAATACGCTAATCTACAGCCTGATCTAAATGAGATCTGACGAGGCTTTATGAAAACCATAGTAGCTCACTGTCAAGGTTAATGCAACTCTCTACATAACAAATAGTCACGTCCTGCTCTAACGGCTCGCTCGTTCTATTCTCGGCTCTTTATTTTAGCTCTGAGGAACAAAAACGGACCAAAATCCTCTGAGCGCAAGAGTAAAACTCAAGAGAAATAAGATTTAGGATAAGGCAGCTTAAGAAAATGATTCATTTTTAGATTAACACGCGTGACCTTTAGCTGCAAACAACTTTAAATATAAAACAGTCTGTAAAAAGTTTGAGAACTTTTAAAAATACAATAATTTGATGATTTGACGGAACATTTGTTGTAATCGTTTTTGCTTGGCAATACATAATGAGCAAACTGAATTAAAAAAAAAATGTGGGAACACCAATTAGCCTAACCTGCATATCTTTGGACTGTGGGAGGAAACCAGAGTACCTGGAGGAAACCCACCAAGCATGGAG
>JAOTRS010144152.1:0-12372 GCA_028565755.1 Dinotopterus cunningtoni | reverse complement strand
ACGAAGAAAAAAACGCTTTTTTCGGGGGTCGTCCACCCCCCCCCCCCCCCCACGAGTATCTGAAGGCCACTGATCGTATGATGTTTTCACAATATCATACTGTAAGCTTGTGACATTAAAATATAAACTTTATTATGTTATGTAGTATCCTTAACAAATTATATTAACAACAGAACATTCTATCTCATTGCCTCAGTTTATTGTTTTGTGGCCTAAATATACAGGGAGGATCCATGGGCATTTTCTTTATATGAAATTTAGAAAAAAAAAAGAAAAAAAAAAGCATTTTTTTTTACCCTAGGCGACTTTGAAACTAGCAATAAAGGATTGAATAAAACTTGTTCTCATGTACCCCAGGAATGATTCTTTACTTAATGAAACTTGGTTGCTTATGATTTCAGTTTTTGACTTTATATTAGATTTCCTGAATATATTATTTCATTTATTTTCATATATTTAATCTCATGGCCTTAGGCTATTATCATGTGGCCTCTCTCTTTTCTTTCTCTATGGCCCAAATATGTTATCTCATTGTTTTAATGTAGAAAGTATCTTATGACCTCAGAACATTAACTCAAGTGAAGGCATGTCTTCTTTGTTTAATGTCATACTTAAATGATACGAAATACGAAAATATAAAACAGAACACATGGCTATGGTCATGGATACAACAAAATGCAATGAAAACAAAATGGATACCCAATATCTCCCACATGATAGTCACATTTCCATACCCTGAATTTCCGGATAGAAACGTAAAACAAACTCAAAACAGGAACGGCAAACAGACAACTAAAAACAATCTAGATGATAAAAATATAAAACACCAAAATCACAAAACGGTCCAAAGATAAAATAGAGATATATGGTTTCTCATCATAAAGACATCAGAGAGCCAAAACAGCAAAAACGGTTTTGGGCAAAAGATGTTATATTTATAATTTTGTACATGGCTTGGGCGGCATGGTGGTGTAGTGGTCAGCACTGTCGCCTTGCACCTCCAGGGTCCGGGTTCAATTCTCGTCTCTGGGTGCATGGAGTTTGCATGTTCTCCCCGTGCTTGGTGGGTTTCCTCCCACAGTCCAAAGATATGCAGGTTAGGTTAGGCTAATTGGTGTTCCCAAATTGCCCGTAGTGTATGTGTGTGTGCCCTGCGATGGTTTGGCACCCTGTCCAGGGTGTACCCTTCCTTGTGCCCTAAGTCTCCTAGGATAAGCTCCAGGTCCCTGCGACCCTGAATACAGGATGAAGTGGTATAGAAGATGAGTGTACATGGCCTGGAAATTTTGTTGCAATGAAATTGTATGATGTATTGGCTTAATATAGCACCCCAATTTATTTTATGGTGGCAAGATAGCTGAGTGGTTAGCACTGTTGCCTTGCATCTCCAGGGTCAGGGTTTGATACCTGCCTCAAAGTCTATGCTCATGGACTTTGCACGTTTCCTTTGGGTAAAAGGGAAAGACATGCCCAAAGACATGCAGATTAGGCTCTCCCAAATTGCCTTTAGTGTGTAAATGTTGACTGGAGGTTCCAGCATGGTTGTAAAATGGGAACAAATACAATGGTAATCACCATTGGCCTACAGATGGATGGATGGAATCAATTTTATAAATTCAATTCAATTTAGTTTTATTTTTATAGCGCTTTTAACAATTAACATTGTCACAAAGCAGCTTTACACAGTCAAAAGAATTATTAAAATTAGCATCTATGCCTTTGCGAACAAGCATATGCACACATACAATAAAGTATTAATCTTGTATTTAGGGTCTGGGTTACTTTTTAGAAGCTCAGAACTTCAATCCCCAGCACCACCCAACTGCCACTGTTGGGCTCTTGGGCAAGGCCTCTAACCTTGTTTGATCCAGGGGCGCTGTGTCATGGCTGACTCTGCACTCTGCCCCCACCCCAGCTGGGATATGTAAAAAAGGAATTTTACTGTGCAGAAATGTATAGGTAAAAAATCTGAACTAACTTGACTTTTGATTGCCATTACATTGGAGTAATTGAGTAATTCCAGTTACTCATTTCGAACAACAAAACCTGATTACATGTAAGACTGCATGAACAGCAAGCTGATTTTGAGGTGACTAGGCTTCCAGTTGATTTCAAACAAATAGCAAAAACATAATAATAATAATTTACATAATTAATTAGCATAAATGTACCTGAACAAAATAAATAAAAAATTTTAAAAATATAATCTTATGATAAATTTTTCCCTGATAAACCTTCAGGGTTGAGGGTTCAAGTCTTCGACTGTGCACATGGAGTTTGCATGTTCTCCCTGTACTTGGTGGGTTTCCTCTGGGTATTTCGGTTTTCCTCCACCGTCCAAAGACATGCAGATTTTGCTAATTTGCATTACAAAATTTCCTGTAGTGTGTGTGAATGAGCGCGTGTATGTGTGTGTGCCTTGTGATACTGTAGATTGGCACCTGATCCAGGATGTACCCCACCTCATGCCCTAAGTCCCTGAGGATAGGTTCCAGACCCCCACAACCTTGTACACAAGATACATAAAGCGGTATAGACGATGAGTGAGTGAGTGGAATCCATGGACACCAGCAAATGGTGTATTTCCTCTCATGAAATACTTTGACAGATCTTTACTGCAGCAGCCATCATTTACTGCTTGTTAGTGGGACTTTCTGTCCCAAATTTATCTTTTGGAAATAAAAATCTTGCTCAGTTGGGTTGCGAGGGAATGAGTTTAGGAGCATTCTGTTTCTAGTCTGGGCATTCCTGGTCAAAATGTCTGTTGCTGTATATTGCTAAATTGATTTTTGAAGGTATGATAGTAGTAAAAGTGACACTTAAGTTTGAAGTTTTTTCTTAAGTTTGGGCAGCTTGTATGATCAGTACCTAGTTATAGGTTGTTGTACAGTACTTTGGATGGAATGAATCTTACAGTAAGTTAGTTCATTTGATACACATTGAGGTTGTCCATCTGAGGTAGTCCATTTGAGGTGTGTTGAAGATCATTGTACTAGAAGCCATACTCCTCTTTTTTTCTTAACAGATAATATGATGTTTGCTTCTAGAACTAGCTAGTATTTAATTGAATTCCTTCTTCCCTCTACCAGTAAATGTTTCCCTATGACACTGGCTGCAACACAAAGTTGAAGCATAAATTATCCACCCTAATGCTTAACAGTTGGAGTGGTGTTCATTCCAAGCTTTTTTATTCAAACATTGGAGCCATAAAGTTCTCTTTTAAACTGATTAAATTTTTAAATGACTTAGGCTTGTTTAGATGTTCATTTTCAAAAATGTGATGGAAGGTGAGGATCAAGGGGTCTTGACAGGGGGCTATTCCATTCGCACATATCTTGGCGCAGGTTTTACACCAGATGCAATCCCCCCTCCCTCACTTTTCTTCCCTCTAATGACTCTTTCATGAAATACTCTTCCATATTTCTGCATGAGTTGCTGTGCACCCCCACCCCACTAAATCTTCCTGGAGGTCTTTTGCTGTCAAACACGAATTTTGATTTGCCTTTTTAGCAGTCTTATGAGATTTTTTTGTTCCCTTTCAAAAGCTACACTCGATGCTGCGCGAAAGCGCTATGGGAAACGTTTCGTCGTGACCGGTTGTGAAGCACGTGTGTATCAAACACGCCAATTTTTTTGGCATATATAACCTCGGTCAGTTGACGTCATTCGATTAGGTGCACCTGGAGGTAAATAGGCATAAATAGGCATGAACCGGAAACATCCTCAGATCTTTTTGTCTTCAGGATCCGCTTTTTGAGTGTACGTGTGTGCAAGCACTTTTTTAAAAAGAAAGCGAAAATAGGAAGTGTCTTATTACACACGAGAAAGATGGCAGAGTTAGACACGAGTCCGTCCTTCCGTGTAGAAGAATATCTCGCTGAGGGCGATCTCCTCGCTTTCTTTTTTCAATGTTTGGGGGAACAGCACGCTATCTCGTGCTGGAGGGAGCAGGTAAGTATTGCGATTTCTCCCTATTAAAGTCCCTCGCGCTCGGGGTCGCGTTTTTTAAAACGAAACCGCGAGCCGCGACGCATTTTTCGCGTGCATATCTGGCGGAAGCGCACGAGACATCAGGATCATGAGCCTTTTACCTTCCACTTCGCAAGCGCGCTTCAGCGCTTCTTGTGAAGGGGGAAAGATAATGGAAACTATCACTTCAGAGCGCGCCTCTAGTGATGAGCCAGTGTGTTAGTTGTTGTTAGAGGAGGTAACGCGCGGTCTAACGCGTACACCTCGATTTGCCGTAAAAATAAATAAATAAAATTAATCTCCCAAACGGTCAAGGTCAGACGACAGGTTCCTGTCGGGTGGCCGGAGGAGGGGCTTTATAATGGCCCCTCCCCTTCCTGGCGACCTCCATGAGATAACTCTTTCATGGAATAAGCCGTATTTATCCCGTGTTTTTGTGCTATTGACATCGATTTGTTCCAATGTCATTGATGAAAGCGCGGTCCTTTATGATGATGTCCCAGATCAGAGAGACGCTTGCGGGCTAATCATTGTGTTTCAACAGCGTGGGTTTTCCACTTCCGTGAAACCACAGTGAGCACCTCTGTTAATTCAAAATCACAGGCTTGCTGGAAAAAAGGGCCATAGCACATGTTCCCCTCCCAGACAGAGCCATTCGGCGTCAACAGGTCGCCCTAGCTCACCTCATTTTCTTAGGGTGGAGTCTTAATGCCACAGAAAGCGCCCTCCTTCCTACACGAGGTATGACGTTGAGTGTCATGCGGAATCCGACCGCAAAGCGGGAACAAGATGCTGCGCTTCAATGCCGCACTGCATGCGTGACTGGACATCCTTCAGACAAAATTGACCTGAGGATGTTTCCGGTTCATGCCTATTCATAACCTCCAAGTGCACCTAATCGAATGATGTCACCTGACCGAGGTTATATATGCAAAAATTTTGGCGTGTTTGACACACACGTGCTTCACAACCGGTCACGACGAAACGTTTTCCATAGCGCTTTCGCGCAGCATCTCGTTCCCGCTTTTTCAGGTAACAGGATTACAGCAAAGTAACCTGAGACGGTCTTCCAGTCTCCTACTTGACTTTCACCTCTGTTAACTGCCACCTTTCAATTACATTAAAATCGATAAAATGACTACCTGAAAATGCTTTATTGTTTTAATATAGCCTGGATCTCATGTGTATTTTAATGGACAAACTCAAAAATAAATAATTAAATTAATAAATGAAAAAAAAATCCTGACCAAGCAATAATCAGTTGGCAAATATTTATTCAAACCTCTCTTTTAGTTTTTGCCAAGATCCCAAGGTACTTACTAATGATCCCATTATTTTAAGTGTGAAGGGTCCAACCAAGCCGCATACCAATCTGCCTACTAAATGGTCTTCTTATTTTCCTCTTGGCTTTAAATTGCTTTGAACATGCTAAATGGTATGCTGGAAGAGGAACTTTCACAAGAGTAGCTACAAAGAGTGAATGGATGACCTGGCACGGGAACTTGTTATCACAGTGACATTAAGGATGAGGTATTTCTTGCAGGAGCTGTTTAACTGCCCAGACAGTACTGAAAGTATTCATTTGCATGTTTTGACATGTCTACTCAACAAAACTACAAGACTAAAACTACAAAACTAAGACTATGAGTCACAGCCATGTGGCATTTATCTAACAATAAGACACATAATGTTGTATATGCGGAATTTGCATTCTTGTTGATATGAGTGTATATGGGCAATAACAATTAGGCTCTAGGTGTGTTAAAGGTCAAGCACTGGGAGAAGATGCAAACTTTACGCACAAAGACCCAAAGGTAGAAATACACTATACGGTAACACTCTTTTAATCATTGTTTTATTTATAATATGTGTACATTGCCACATTCTGTTATGGCATAATGTTGTACTCTTGATAATATAGCTCCACATGAAAGCAAAATATTTTTAAAAAAAGATAAAGCACCTTAAAAATGTAGCATGTTGCCCCACTTCTTGTTAGAGTCCTCATCACAAAATAAGCCCCTGATGCTTCCTCATGCCCCACTTCTGGGTGGAGTTCTCATTCATTAGAAGCCACTAACTGCTGCTGAGGATGGCACTATATGGTCTGCTCATAGATTGATGTGATAACCGAGGACAGTACCACTTAACCATATCAGTGGCTTGAAGTACATTGATTCAGCGGTTTCGCTATAATGGTGACAGTTTTGTACCCAAGTCACCATCACTGAACAATTGGTAGCCTCTAAAGTAGACCTTATATCAACTCAAATGCATTTGTGTCGAGTTTCTTCCTTATGTTCATCTTATGACTTGTCTCATGGAGTTTTTTCTTGCCACGGTAGTCTTTGACTTGCTCAGTAGAGATAAACATTTCAAATTTATTTTATTCCAGTAAAGCTGCACCTTTAAACTTTTTTAAAAAAAAAAAGAAATGTCACCTTTTTTGTCAAATCTTCAGAAATCAGTTTAGCAATATAACACAACAGACATTTTGGCCAGAAATTGAACCTGGACCCAGGAGGTTTAAGACAACAGTGCTATATTTCTCCATACCAATTTAATCTTCTGAATCACTGTTGTATTTATTCACGGCTTTGTTATGAGTTCCAGAGTGAAAAATTGCTCACTAATCCACCATGCTGCCGTTAAAAGCATTATACAAATAAAAATAGACTTTTGCAATAAAAGTGCAGATGAAGAATCATGTTGAATAAAAGGAAAGGATTAGGGAGCAAGCCATGAAACCTCTAACAAAGCCCTAAATAAAAAATAAAAAAAAGTGTGATTCAGAAGATTAAACAGGTATAGAGATAATGCCTGAGAGAAACGTTCCACTATCAATAAGCCTAATTACATGTAAGTGTGTATGTCCATGAATCAGATAACACGTTTATTATGTTTTTCATGTCTGCAATCCACCCCAACCACCCCCGCCCTGTCACCACCAATTCTCTGCCATTATCAAATATCATCTGTTCTGGGTATACCAAATAATCTGTAGTGTCACCATGAGTAAGGTTCTTTCCTTTTCTATTACAGTTCCTGAAAAATTCAATTTTAATCAATCATGAAAATTCAGTCTTAGAATGATTATTCATAATTTATTATTTATACAGTAAATCCACTGGGCTTTATTAACTTTGGATCAGCAGACAAATCACACTATAATTTTTTATAATTTTACTTTTACTTTAATTTTTTTTTATTTTCTAGTTTTTCAAAAATGTAAGCTATATTGGGGTTAGGAGTAGCTCAGTGGTTAAGGCATTGGCCTACAGTTTGGAAGGTCCTGGGTTCAAATCCCATGACACCATGTTGTCCCTGTTAGGCCCTTGAGCAATGCCCCCAACTGCTCAGATGTATAATGAGATAAAAATTAAGTCACTCTGGATAACAGTTGTCTGCTAAATGTAAATATTGTTACTGTATTTAATCTTTGAAACAAGATAAAACACAAAGAAGAATAAAATACAAAGAAGACCTGCCTGAAATGGCTAAAAAAATATTAGTCATGTGTTTGTGTAAAGGAAGAAAAACTGCATTTGGGGTTTTTTTTTTTTTTTTGATAAAGCAGGGGATTATTCAGACATAAAGATGTCAAAATAGCATAAATAGCATATGTCACTGCAAATTTATTTCCCCATTGTTTTTTTTTAAAGTCTTCTCATTGAACAAGTTAAGGGAAAAATATACTGTATGTGGTAAGCAAAGGAACACAGTGATGTGATGTCAGGTGTCAGAAAAGTGTATGAGTCATGCAGTACGTGCAGGACGTGTGATGCATGGAAAAAATACTCTTTTGAAAGAGGTCAAATTAAATGGCAGTGCACTGTAATCATGTGATAAGAATCACGTGCTAATTAATTATGGCGTAATCATTATGCATTAGGAACATAGTAAAGCAGTATCATCATTGTCATCAATACTAAGCGGTTAGTTGGTTTTTCATTATTGCTCTTCTACCTTGATGACATTATCTCATTAACTGGTATAAAAGACTGATTGAAGCCTGTTAAACGTTTCTTTTTGAATAAAATGAATAAAAACATCAACCATACACTTCCCGGCCACTTCGTTAGGTACACATGTTCAACTGTGCATTAATGCAAATATTTAACCTGCCAATCACATTGCAGCAACTCAATGTATTTACAGCTCCTTGAAAAAGTATTCATACCCCTTAAACATTCCCACATGTTCTCACGTTTTTACGTGACAGACCAACACAAAGTGGCATATAATTGTGAAGTGGAGGGAAAAAAATAAATGGTTTTCAATATTTTTTGCAAATAAAAATCTAAAAAGGATGGTATGCATTTGTATTCAGCGCCCTTTACTCTAATACCCCTAACTAAAATCCAGTGGAACCAATTGCTTTCAGAAGTCACCTAATTAATAAATAGAGCCCACCTGTGTGTAATCTAATCTCGGTATAAATACAGCTGTTCTATGAAGCCATCAGAGGTTTGTTAGAAACAATTAAGGAACAAACAACACCAACAGGAATAAACCAGACATGTCAACAACCAAAAGACAACAACCAAGTTGTGGAGAAGTTTAAAGGTTAGGTTATAAATAAAATTTCCAAGCTTTGAATATTTCACGGAGCACTGTTTAATCCATCATTTGAAAATGGAAAGTGTATGGCGCAACTACCAAGACCATGGCAACTACCATGGCCGTCCACTTAAACTGATGTATAAAGGCATGTATGGCTTTCTTTCAACTTTTGCAAGGGACTGTAGGCATGTAGACAAGTTGATCTGCTTGACTTCAAACCAAGCAGAGAATGTACACAAAAGGTAAGTTAAGTGACTGTTCTCTGTATCTAATATTAACTTGCTAACTCTCTCATGGTTTTCTTTAGCATTTTCTCTCTCTCTCTCTCTCTCTCTTCCTCCCTTGAACACCACCTCTTCTGCCTCGAACAGACTTCTATACACCTTCCACTTTTTGTTCTTTTACAATAGAAAAGGATCTTTTATAATATATATAAATATCATATATAAATGTAAATCAAATATCAATATAAATATAATAATGGTTTATATTGTTTGAAGTAACACCCAGCATTTGGCCAAACATACAAAAACTCTGTCTTTTGCTGTTAAAAACAGAGAACTTTCTGATGCACAACGTGTATCAGAACTTATGTATCATGTGTATCTCCTACAACGTGTAGGAGAACATTTTATTTCTGTTTTGACCACTGTCGGGCCTTTAAGCAAGGTCCTTAACCCTCCACTGCTCAGATGTATAATAAGATAAAAATGTAAGTCGCTCTGAATAAGAGCATCTGCCAAATGCAGTAAATGTAAATGAAAGGAGATATATGGTTCAAGTTTACCCCAAAGGTGGTGTGGTGGTTAGCACCGTCACTTTGTCTGAGTTTGATTCCCACCTCAGTGTCTTTGTGCATGGAGTTTGCATGTTTTACTCGTGCTTGGTGGTTTTCTTCTCCTGGGTACTCTGCTTTCCTCCCATAGTGTGTAAATGTCAATGTAAATGTTGATTGGAGATCCTAACACAATCGTAAAAATGGGCAGAAATACAATGGCCATCATTGGCCTCCATGGTCCTTAGTTGGACTACAGAGCTGCCTAGGTGGATGGATTATACTGTAAAGGAGTTGGCCCACTTTGGTATGTTTGCCAGCTCCATGGGAATTATTCTGCTCAGATGCAAGAACATTAATGTGAAAGACCATGTTCCATCTTTTTGTATTTTAATGATTTTAACCCATCAGGAAGAGACACTAAATGCTAATTATGAGTGTAACAATAATGACAGCAGTGACACCATATTTTCCAGCACTGAGCAGCTGGGGTGTTTTGACTGTGGGAACATCAGGCATAAAAGGCTGAGGTTTAGGCACAGAGCTGTGCAGCCTGGGGTCTCAGGGGGCAACTCTGCTGGGGGAAAAGTGGTGTAGAGACAGTTACTTGGTGACCACTGGTGAGCCAGAGCTGCAATAAGCGACTTCTGAGATAGACATTAAATAGATAAATAAATTAAATACGAGGCAATGAACAGGATTAAAAACTTTAATAGGGATGTGTGGATTAAAATCGAAGACTGAGGTTATCATTAGTGCGTGGGGTGAGGGCATGGTTGGATCAATTTCAATAATAATAGTAATAATTATTAATTAATAAATAATTTTTCTAAAGAATATAAAATATAAAAATGTGAAAATAAGTTAACACTTAATATTAAAGAACATATAATAAAGAGCATATAAAAGTCAATCTCTCTCTCTCTTTGACTTTTAAAAACAACTGACTGGATTCTGTGGGCAACACAAGAATGTAGACGGTTTGAGTTCCGCTAGGGTCCACTGAAAAAGAAGAATACCAAAAAAAAAAAAAAGTTTATTAGAGTTAATTTTGTGTTACTTGTTGACATTTTGAACAGGTGTGTGGGTGTGTCTGGACAATTGCATGTGGTTTTGGCATTATTTAAGAATACTGTCTCTCTCTAAAAACAAAATGATCTCAGCATCTTATTACAATGATTCATATGTCACGAGACTGAAAGAGAGTAATCTGATGCTCCTACCTTTCACATGGGCATGACATGACCGTTTCTTTTATGGTAGAGGCATTGTTATTGTGCTTATATTTTGCTTTTGCTCTCACATGTAGATTTGTGATAAATTGCATTCAGGGATTTCCATGACAAGAAAGGAATTTGATTTCTTTTCAGATACTCATTGGCTGTTACACTTTGCTGTTCTTGCTGCAGATAGAGGACACACAACAAATTTCTTCACAGGGCAGAGACCAGAGCGGGGAAGGGTACAAAGTTATGGCATAGTGGGACGGAATTACAAGTTTTAATAAATACATGAACGTGAATTTAGATTAAGTAGATACGTAGCTATGGCTGCATTATTGTATGCATACAGTATGTGGTTACATTTTTTTGTTTTCTGTGCTGATTTTCTGTGCAGATGGAAACAAAAAACCTAATGTACGCTCCTGGGATTTGCATAAAAATAGAAAGGAGCGAGTGTGAAAAAGTTACCAGAAGAACTCATATTCTCCAGCAAGCTCAGTAAAACATAACAACTGTTTTACTTATAGTACTGTGCAAAATGTATGTCTTGGGCACATACAAAAATATGGCATAAGCAAAAGATTCTTTTGAAAACATTTCTGCATAAAAGAAACTTCTATAAAGAGTAATAAAGAGCAATAAAATAAACAGTCAATATTTGGAGTAAAAACTCATTGCTTAAAATCAGGAGTTTTAGACACAGATTTGTGCAGTTTTATAAGAATAGTTTTACTGAGCTTGCTGGAGAATGAGTTCTTCCTTTCTATTTTTATGCAAATCCCAGGAGCGTACATTAGAGTAGGAGGAGGAAATGTGTCTGATTTACTTTTATATAAGAAAGACGGTGAAGTTGATGAAGGTCAGATAGGGCAAGATTTCCTGGCATGAGTGAGTAATTTGGCAACAAGCTTTCTTGGGGGAGTCCTAAATCTGGCAATTCTTTGATGCTGTGCACAGTAAAAAAAAAAAAAAAAAGAAGAAAAGAAAAAGTGTATAGGTGTTGAAATGTTGTTAAGTGCTATGTCATTCAGGTTCACAGTGACATTAAGAAAATAAAAACAAACCAAAAGCATTAATATCAATCTGACTGATCCTTAATAAATTATTTAACTAGCTGGTGAAAAAAAAATGTTCGCTGGTCCAAATATAATTACCATCGTCTCCATCACAAGTTGATGGTCTCCCACTGCTCTACAGAACATTTACAGAGATGATACCATAAATAAGAGCACTGTGCATACATGGATGCAGTGCTTTAAAGAAGGGGAATCAGCACTGAAGATAAACTATGCAACACGAGACCACCAACTGTGACAAAGGGGATTTTCTAAAAGGGTTCAACAATGGCACAAATGTATGGCTTGTGATGAGAATATGTTGAGTAGTAACTTTGTATAGTTTCTCTTTCAACAATTTGCAACACATAATTAAAAATGTATGCCCATTTTGGTATGACTTTGTTTGTACTTGCTTCCTGCAGTTGAGTCATTTAATACTTGGAAAGGCCAGGTTATAAGCAGATGTGTACAGTAGTGATGCGCGGGATGGGTATTTTTCCAACCCGCGGGTCCCGCTTTTATGAAATTATTTGGCCCGCCCCAGCCCGCCCCATACCACTGTATCTATTTTCACAACCCGCCCCGCGCCGCACCTGCGACCATTAAATAGACATACTGTACTAGCCTAGAACCGGTCCCAAACATTAGATTTAGCAGCCTGACCTTTTTTTTTTCTTTTAATGATGTAAATTCCCGACCTCAATTTGTCCCGCACCTCGTCTTCCATCTTCACTTTTATTTCTTTGTTTTTGTTGTGACTGGCAGCGGTAGCTGCTTGGCGCTT
>JAOTRS010144134.1:0-12374 GCA_028565755.1 Dinotopterus cunningtoni | reverse complement strand
TATATATTCCGTCCAATTAAAATGCTAACCCCATCAAATGTCTGGTTGTCCATGTGGTGCTTCAAAAATCAAAAATAATGTGGACTTGATATATAATTGAAATACCTATGAGTAGGTACAGTACTTTCCTTTAAGCCTGAGGCATCATTTCCGACAACTTGTAGTAGCTTCTAATGTTAATAAAATGAATTATTTCTAGCTATTGCAATCATTTGAGTGAAGCGAAGCAGTGGGTTATTGGATGAGTCTTCAAAAGTTAGAGTGTGAGTGGGTGTTCAAGGTAAAGCAGGTACAAGGTAAAAATGATAAAAAAGAAAGTCAGGGGGTGGGAAAACATTTTTTTACCATTTTATCTGATGTGCTTGAGCTGTTTTCGAGTTGTTCTGACAGTTCTGTAATAGTAATTCACAGGCAGCACCGTGTCAGGGGTGTCAGACGGAATTGGCAGGAAATTTGGACGCATACGTCACGCGCCAGCTCCGATATGTTCTGAAATGTCATTACACTCCAAGTTCAGGTATAAAAACAAGTCTAACTTTTCCAAATAGCCACACACACAGAAAGAGAGAGAAAGAGATTGAGGACTGATGATTTTTGAACTGGTAATGCATTTATTTTCCTCTAATTTAATCAATGTTTGTAAATAATAGATCATAGTCTGCCATTTATGAAATTTACATCATAACCCAGTTGAGAGGTTATTGAGCTTAAGAACTGATTTTACCTGGTAGTGGTCCATACACTGCAAAAATCGCTATAAAAATACACAAGATTTTGTAATCATTATATACTGTACAGTAAGTGTTGATGCATTTGCAGAAGTAAATGTTAACAGAAAACTACTGTACAGTATTAAAGGTATCATATGACACTTTTATTCTTTTTTTTTAGTTGTCAGACTTTAATCTGTTTCTGTTTCTTTGTTACACCCACAACTCATCTGAGCTCAATCTTTTTGCACGGCATCCCACCATTTATCACGCACACACTCCTTCATTCATTCATTCATTCATTCATTCTCTATACTGCTTATCCTGTACAGGGTCACAGGAGGCCTGGAGCTTATCTCAGGAGACTTGTGGCACAAGGCAAGGTACACCCTGGACAGTTTGCCAAACCAAGAAACTGAAGATGATTTTTAACATGTTTCTGACTGTATGTTCTTCCTCTATGTTTTCTAGTTCATTTTATCGTTAACACACTCACTCATTGTCTTTACCCCTTTATCCTGTATATACAGGGTTGCGAGAGCCTGGAGCCTATTGCAGGAGACTTAGGGCATGAGGAAGTGTACACCCTGGACAGGGTGCCAATCCATCGCAGGGAACACTAACTTGGGAACGCCAATTAGCCTTATCTGCATGTCTTTGAATTGTGGGAGGAAAACGGATTACCCGGAGGAAACCCACCAAGCACAGGAAGAACATGCAAACTCCTTGCGCATGGACCTGATGCGGGAATCGAACCCGGACCCTGGAGCTAACCACTAAACCACCGTGCTGCACACATTAACTCTTTTATTCTGTTTGAGACCCATTTCAAGATGAAAAAAAATATTTTCTCATTATTCCTCAGTATACAGGGTTTCATGACTTTTTAAACACATCAATAATAATAATTATTTTAGAACTTCATCAAACAAACAGAGCAGGGGGACACAGGGGCCTGGGAGGATAGGGATGACCCCACAAACACTGTGCACTATAATCTGTCCTGCTCCTGTGGTTTACTTCACAAGGTAATTGCGATTTTATCAGTCAGCAGTGCCCTGTTATTTCATTTTCTATTGACTTTGCGTTGCACTGATTGAAGTTATTTGTCGGTAACTTTGTGTTGCAGGCATGCATGCAAATGTTTAACTAGCATAATTCTCTTTGGCTGCTGAATGAACAGGATGTTATATTTTTCTGTTAAACCACATTACCAGTAATGTCTATTTATTTGATTTTTCGTATTGAATTAATACTTTCTAAGCTGTTAGAACATGGCTATTCATATTTAACTTATGTTCATTTGCAGTCCAAACAACTGTCTGAGGTGAGGTGTGATCCTCCAAATCTATGTACGGAACTAGGCTCAATTTTACCACTTGTTTTGGAGCTTTTTCAAGTAATAACGGTTTATACTGTATAATGATTGGATTTTATTTTATTATCTTTAAAGAGTTGACTCTTGGCATTATTTTTGCTGTAAAGGCCTACATGCTGCATTATACTGTAAATGCATTCCTATACACTATACATGTACACCTATGGTCAGATTGTACAGTAGGTTCACAAAACATCTTAAGATACTGAAGATACTACAAGTTTTTGTTAAAAAAAAGGTTCTGACTTCTCTACCACAGTGTGCATTGGTAAATACAACATTTTTTTAATGTGCATTAGTAGTGAGAAACTTGGCACTAAAAAGCGGGCTCAATTTGTGCCATCTGTGATGTACTGTAGCACTAGAAAAAAACCATACACGTGCTATGATTAGTCCATCAGCCTTGCTTCTAGAGGTCGTGTCCTCTGCTTCTTTTTGCTTTGTTTGTCCCCATCAGGTGCAGGTTCGAATACTTTAGCTTATGAAGTACAGTAAATAAAGCTGGTCAATAATATACAGGATAATAGATATATGAAATGTTTAACTGATTGAATGCAGATGGATATCATTTACTTAACAAAAGTATTCTTCATCTTGGGATCATCACCTACAGTACAATGACTACCCTTGTATTTTTCCCCACATTTGTTTGCCAACCTCATTTAGGCTACATTAACCACATCAGTGATTTGGAACTGCAATGGACTGAACTTTGGCTGCATTCTCACTCTCAAATATATTAAGCAGCACAATATAGATACCATGGTTGAGTCAGAAATACAATCTCACTCACTCTCACTTATTCTCTATATCACTCATAATGTACAGGATAGCTGGAGGCCTGGGGCCTATCACAGGGGACTCGGGGAACGAGGTAGGGTTCACCATGGACAGGGTGCCAATCCATTGCGGGGCATAAGCACACACACTCACACACATATAGACGGAAAATTTGGAAATGCCAGTTAGTCCAATCTGCATGTTTTTGAACTGTAGGAGGAAACCCACCAAGCATGGGGAGAACATGAAAACTCCATGCACACAGACCCTGAGGTGAGAAAATAACCTTCAACTGTGGACGTGCGAGGCCACAGTGCAAACCACAAAGACATTTATATGGTACGGAGACCCTAAAGGGACATGGGTGTGGACGAAAAATGGGAGAGGAAAAAAAATCTGTTGGGGGGGGGAATAAAAAATTGGAAGAAAGAAAAAAAACAATCAGGACATAGGAGGGGGAAAAAAATCAAGACCATGTTATTTATACTTTCATGTTAGTATTGCAGCACTAAAATATGTAGAGGGCAAGTACGTCAGTGCATTTAAGCCACTGTTATGTTGAAGTACCATGTGGCGCATCTTGTAGACAAACATTTTTGCTTACAATTTAAAATATATAAATATTGAAATATAAAATTTATTGTACCGTACCTTGTCCTGTTTCATAAGCAGTATAGTTGTAAAAAAAGTATGTTTATTTATTTTATTTGGCCTTAAACAAGCCAGTTAGATTTTTCTTCCCCTATTGTTACCTCATATAAGAAGAGACCCTCCCTCCAGGCTTTTGGTAAGCTCTGTTGTTTTCTGGTGGGTTTTCTCGTGGCTCAGCAGTATCTCATTAACATTGACACTGAACTGGCACGTTTGGAGGAGGAGTGAACCAGAAGTTGTTTGAGGAACTGTGTTATCTGAGGTGTATTTCAGCTTGATCATTAACAGAGTCATTCAGTACTAAAACCTGTATTAACTTGTGTAAAAAATAGTCAAATGTGGGACCTCTAAAATTACTTTCCCAAAGTAACCCTATAAATCCGACAACTCACTTTGTGCATGCTTAACAGCACCATAGCATTGGTAGCCTGCAGAAGAACTGTTTAAAAACAGAGAAAAGTGAGATTTGACATATGCAAGTAATTACCTTAATCTGGAAAACATTTTAAACCATGCAATTATTGAAATAATCAGCCAGATATAATCCCTGTCCAGTTATTATAGTTCTAATTATAATTATAATAGCATTATAATACAATCTCCATACAGCACAATATCTCCCAGCTTTCTGTACCACTCTACACAATGTACAAATATAATCAAGCATTCTGGTTTTTCTTCTTTAATCCTGCTGAAAATCTTAGCTTGACACAACTTAAAAGTAAAAAGATTGACAAATGAGGCCCATTGCAAACCTACCTGAGTAAGGAAGAAATTGAGATGTTACAACTGACCTGACACCCTACATCTCTCCAATGAGCTGTGACCAGACAATCAATTCATAGAAGAATATCAAGGCAGGGGCATTAGCCTGGGTAGCATTTCCTCCTGGCTGCACACACTTAACTCAGTGAAATAGATCATATAGTTTTATAGACCAGTCAGCTCCTCATTCCTACTGTTGACTTTTTGCCCTGGCCCATGTCAACTCTAAATGGCTCTTTTATTGGGTACTGTTAAGTTAGTGACTGTAATGACACCGAGGGAACTTTATCATGCCTTCGATTGCTACAAAACTGAGACAATATATGAGGGGTGTTCGAGACAAAACGAGACTTGTGATGAAATTTCTCGTAAATGGAGGTGTAAAAACGATTGACATTTACTTACAAGACTTCAAACACAGTACTATGATGAGACTCCTAACCACTGTTAAACATTTTAATGGTGCAAACATTTTTAAGAACATCAGTGATTAGACACAAGTCGAACAAGCATATCGCCTAATTTATTTATTTTTTTTAATCGAAGGATATCTAATGCCAAATTGCATAACTGTACAAACAATCGTTCACCAACACCACTTTCACATTACAGGAACTTGGCTGTGAGTTATTGCCACATTTCCTGTACAGCCCTGACCTCACTCTAAGCCATTTCCACATGTTTGCACCATTAAAGGAGTTCCTGGGAGGCCAGTGTTTTAGACGTGAAACAGGCAGTCTGATCATGGCTCTGGCATACTGAGAAAACCTTCTACCTTGATGGTATCCAAGCACTAGTAAAGCACTGAGATAAGTGCATTAGTGTAGCAGGAGATTATATAGAGAAATAAAGGGAGTTTATATTCTCATAACTGTTCTGTTATTCTGCACAATCAATAGTCTCAGTTTGACTGAACTCCCCTTCTAGTTGTCCTAAATTTGACCCAAAAGCATCAGTGTTTATGATGCTTAATAAGGATATAAAGGACTGAACTGTGAGAGATCTATTAAGTGAATTTAATTTTTTTTTTTGACAAGAGCAATGCTTACACCAAATCTAAGAATTTTATAGCAAATTTTTGTATATTGCTATAGATATAACTATATGTGTATTGTATTTTAAAATTTAAATATCTGTAAAATCTCAGAGATAATGCCTTTGCAACAACCTGTAATAATATATCATCTAAAAAATAACCTGGTCCCAACAATGCTTAAAAAACACAAATGCTAAAAAACACCATTGTACAGTATCTATTGCAATTTTCTCATTTTCTTGTAAATTTGTGACAATTTCCATATAGATTGCTAACTACCATGTACCATTTTTTTTAATGCAATTTTTATTTTGACCTATCCACCATTGTAGCAGGGACTTACTGTAGGGGATATATTCAAATCTGAGTCATGCATACAGTTCGATTACATTCCAAAATTGCACACAATGGGAAGTAACTTCAGGCTAAACACTTTTCTGATTTTTTTTTGTACACCATGTGAGACTCTGAACAAGGACTTTGGACAATTTTTCTTGTGTGTACGTGTTTAGCAGGATTTAGTCCATGAACACTGTCTGGCAGTCTGTTACAGCATAACAACATTACATATGCTGCAAAAATGAATGACTTAAAATGCAATTAGAGGCCAATATTAAGTACATCAATATGGCACTCTTAATTAATTATAAGCAGCAAAAGTACCACAGCTTGGTGTTCTGTCCATGTAGTTTCAGTGTATCTGCCTGGATTTCCTCCTACCTTCCATATAGTACATTCCTGTATGTGGACTGTGCTTTTGTGTTCTTTCATGCTAATACATTTACTAGTACATTTTTTTGGCAATCCAAGCAAAAGTGCTTTAATGTCTCCATTAGTAAATATATCCTGATAGAAGTAAAGCCATGTGTGAAAGGAGGCTGATATGGTCCGGTACTGTTTACCACTATAAGATGGTGGTAATCCACAGTTAGGTCAGCTGACCACCTGAATGTACTGAATGACCAGGTTACCACATCGATGGATTTCTCTTTCTTCAATGATTGCATGAACCAAATTGTAAAAGAGTGGTTCTGGGAGCATAAGGAATCATTTTCATCACATGAATTGACCATCCCATTACGCACCATAATTAAAGCTAAAGGCAGTTAATTCTAGTTTGGAAAGGTGGTTGCCTAACAGTCTTCATTTCATTAACAAAAATAATGACAAAATATTTGTTGATGAAAATATTCGTTGATAACATGCTTAGACAGAAATAAATTTAAATAAATAAATAATAAAAAAAAAACTTTGCCCCACCTACTGGCATCAAAAATAAATAAATAAATAAAAAAATCAACATTTGCCATGTTGTCATTTGCCACAGAAAACAAAAATGACAAAAAATCAGTGGGAAAAACACATTAAGCGTAAAGCGTAAAGAATAATTTGAAAATCAGCATTTCAGACTTGTATAAAATAGTAAGTTATCATTAAGCTTTAAACTGTATGATGGTTAGGATATTTGTGGACACAGTGTATTATGAATATAGTCAACTTTACTTTTAATTGTGTAGCATTATTGGTTAGTAATTTTATCAACTGAAGGCACATGACATTAGACATATTATCATTAGCTCCTGTGCTAACTAACATGTTAGCTACGTCTACATTAATGACATTCATTTAATGTTATACTGCGTTCTCAATTACCTCGCTAATGGTAAACCCTAAGTGAATGCAATCTCTACAACCTTTATAGCCCCCAGAAATGCTACTGCTTTGCAGACCTCAGTTACTAATTGAACAAAGCTAACAGTGCAAATTAATGGCAGCTATTTGAAACCACTTTAACTCAAGCAGGAATGATTGAAGTGATAGCATTATATATGCAATGTTTATCTGTGATTATACAACAGTTAGTTCTGACCAAGTAATCAGATTGGATGAAAGGCACCAACAGGTAGGACAGCAGTTCTGAGCAGTTCTGAGGAGAGAGCAGGTGCCTGCCAAAACCTACGTTCAAAAACCTACGTCACGGAAGGACTTCCAACAGCAAAACACATATGATAATGTCACGTCATCGTAAACCGGGGTACTGAAATAAAATTTATGAAGGTCCGGTCAATAAAATTTTCTTTGAGCTGAGGTCGGAATTTCATGTTTATGTTAGGATTTAGATCTTTATAATACTTATTGTCAGTTTTCAGTAACGACATTAAACATGTGGATAATTTGAACTTTGATGTTCTTGTATATTTCCAACAGTTTTTAATCAAACTTTTTTTCAATCAAAGTCTTTATTTTCATGCTGCTGGGATGTTAACGAATGTGAAAGGACTCACTGCTTGCTCTGTAATACCGGGCTCTCAGTTCAGGCTCTGCACCTCAGACTGCTGTGGATATGTTTGCTCAAACAACCAATGTTATATCTCATACTGACGCTTTACATTACTGCTTTTTCTTCTCACCACAGTTTTGGAAGATATGAGACAAAGTGGTTTTAAACTTTCCGCAGGAAGAATAAAGACATAATAATCTGTCCATTACATCACTAAAAGAGTAAATTTCCTAAATCTACTTTTCTCAGAGTAAGCCATGCTGTGTCGTGTTGTTGTTTCTGTTTCTTTCACACACATTGCCTATACATGGTAAACTATCACATTTATTGGCTCGGTTGAATGACACTTATAGCCACGCCCACCTGTAGGGAAAAAGCAATAGATTATTGATGTAATAATTATCCTCATGTATTAAAAGCATCAGGGTCGAACTGCGATCTGCCATTTAGTGATGAGAGTCTTAAACAATACTTTGTCTTCTTGATAATTCTGCAATATCTGTGAACCATCCATATTGTTTTATTTATGCCTAAGGCAAGATACAGAGCTAACTAGCTCCCAAATTCCTCTTAACCCCTGTTCAAGGGCACTGCTTGGTGTATGGAACAAGCAATTGTACACCCTAGTGCACTATCTTTCCTTTTAAGGCGAATTTAGGTTCAACCGGAATAAATGTGGCTGATAAACTAAAGTGGAATAAGTGGAAATATAAAGTCATGAATGAGAAAAAGCCAATACAGTTCTAATGAAAAAACTAATCAGAATTAGTCGTCTGCTACCTCAGCTTAATCCCAACCACAGAAACTAGTGTCTGTTTTCTAATCACTAAGTCATTCAGCCTTTTTACAGTATGTATGAGTGATCACGAGCAATATGACGTTTATGTTTTAGAATTGTAAGTTAGTAGTCCTGGGGGATATGCTTGGGGGTTACAACATAGACTAGCATAAACTGATACATTTCCACCTAGTTTATGTTCAAAAAGTGATAGAACAGTTTAAAGCTTTCTTTAAATTCATATCTATTAATTAACTTTCCTGTCAGAACTGAACTTAATTTCTGCAGACTCATAAAGGGAGGAAGAAAAAAACCCACACATTGTTCAATTTCTTTTTTTATTTTTTTTGTCATATTGGATTTGAAAGTCATGATGGTTCACTTACATAATTACAAATTACTTTTATCTGACTCTAATGTGGATGTGCCCAGTCCTCTGAAATGCCACATCGATACGTCCTCTGGGTTAAAACACGTCATATTTATAAGACTATTTATTTATTTCGAACAATGGATATGATTTTAGCAAAAATATATTTGGCGTTTTGTTCTGGAGGACGGTAAGCAGTTATGGATGAGTAATAGATCTGCATAATGAATAGAGAGAGAGAGGAGGAGGAGAAGGAGGAGGAGGAGATGAGGAAGAGTAAAATTAGTGGTAAATAGTCCATCAAGTTATTTCAGTTGGAGCTTTGACTCAAGAGTTTTAAGAAAACAGTGGAAAAGGACAGAATAAAGACAGAGGAGGACGAGCAATCAGAACCGAATCGGAGCTGTAAAGTCATCCACAGGGGGTGTTAGAAAAAGCATGGTACAATATTTGAACGTGCTCTGTGGGAGTCAAGTTAGAGGGACAGGCAAGGAAGTTGAGAAGATTGTTGAAGACTGCACTTTTCTTTGTGGCACCGCAGGGTGTGACAGTTCTGCCAACCATGCCCTAATTAAGCTGACAGGGACTTCTGATGCCTAATGCTTTCTCTCTATCCATCAGTCATTTTCTTACTGTCTCTCTCGCTCATTCTGTTTATTTAATTAAATTTTTAAAAAATGTTAGGAAGCTTTGGGGTCTGTCATCATGTACACATATTTCAGTAAAAGTTGAATCCTGTTGATAATTGTAATGATAAGACATCTTAAAATTGAATGGCAGCACTTTCTGCTGTTGAAAAATAAACATAATTAAATAAATAAATATAAAAAAAGACTGACATATTAACAAATGTTGAGCCTTGAACCTAAAATACTCATGTATATTTCAATAGAAATATTAATATAAACATTATTGTCGCAGAATGTAAAGGTATAACTTTCCATGTGAATTTGGAATATGTAATTATTTTATATTATGATTCAAGGCTCAACATTTGTTAATATGCAAATTTTCACTGATCTCTTATGATTTAAAATTATTTCAAAATACTAATTTGTTGCTATTTATATTTTATCCTTTTGGTCATCTTTCTAGGTCAATACCACATTTTAGCTCAATATAGTTATTTTATACAACAATAAGTTCTATCCGAATAATCTGATTAAACGAGCGGCATTCCACGGAAGGAGATATAGAGCATAACACCACTGGGACTGTTAACTATTTGTATAACACTTTGCCGTCACTGGTGTTCTAACAATTATAAATTCACTAAAATTTGATCGGTCCGCAGTACTGAAAAAAGGGGAGAGCAGTTTCCTACTAAACCATCATTCAAAACCAATCACAGAAGAACCCTCATCAAGAAAGCACATAATGCTAATAACAATATGTCATCTTTACCAACACATTGTCTCCTTACTTAATGCTTCTAAGCCATTTCAAATTCCCTCTGAGCCATGTCTCTATAAACTAGCTTTTATCACAAGGTTGAGTCCCAAATCCCTCCCTCTGATCAAAGCAGTACTTGGTGTGTGGAACATGTGATGGTACTGTACACCCTAGTGCACTGGCTTTCCATTTTTTTTTCTATACATGGCATTCAACCCCAGAACCTGGAAGTTAATGGAGCTGATATTCTAAAGTGGAATTAGTGGAAATATAAAGAGAAACTTACGAGAGTTACAGGACTTTCCACCACCTTCATGGTTTATTCTCCTCAACTTTTGGCTATTTACAGGGTGTGTAAAAAATATTAAGGCAGGTAGTAAAGTCCATATTTCTAATACAAATTTATTGAAACAGCATGTACTCTATTACAAAATGAAATGTCTTTGAAGTTCAACATAGGCATCGGTGGTGTCAACCAGGTTCGTCAAACGGCTGGGGACTTCTGTACGAGGTCATTTGGGATATTGCTGAGAACCTCCTGAATCTACGCCTCCAATTCCTCCAGTGTGCCAGATCTTATCCTGTACATCTCCTCCTTTGTGTAGGCCCAAAAGAAGCAAATCACATAAACAAAGATCTGGACTTCTTGGAGGCCATTGATAAGGTCTGTGTCGTCCCAGGCAACATCCTGGAAAATGCTGGTTTAACCACACATGCACAGTAAGAGCAAAATGGGGTTTCCATCATGACTCCAGTGATACCCTATAGCCAATGTAGTTTGTTTCACCCCTGTTGGTGTAGCAAAATATTGGTTAATTGAACAAAATACATAATGTCAGTTTATAAAAGCAATATCACACACAAGATCATGCTGTTGTACTGAATGTCAGTGAATATCAATATCTGTGCTGATATACAGTACATACATGAAAACTATTATGTGGTATTGCTTAAATATAACCCCAGTGACTATGAAAATGATAAATAACTACAACAAGCATAAATAGAAGCTCAAGGGTTAGGGTTATAGTGGACTTGGGGTGAAGTGGGAATACATCATGAACGTTAGTAGTCCATCATATCTAGGGACAATTAATCTTATCCAGTCCATTTACTGGCATGTTTTTGGGAGAACTTCCAAAATGTGAGACGGTTACAGTACCTGCTACACCACCTTGTATTTATACTGGTAGTAAAACATTAAAATGATATAATAGATTTTAAAAATGGTCCCTGTTCACATGTTCTTGTTTGTTTTCCTGTCACGGCAAGCACGTAGCATCATTAAAGCCATTTTATAACTTTCGCCTCCACAACATTAAAAGCAGAGCTTGTAAGAAACACATTTAATTTCTGATCAAATGTTGTGGTATAAATATGTATTTATAATAAAATGTATTAATTAGTGTACATGTGCCTTCCAAGTATGAGTAAGATGCTTGGATTATGGCCCTGTTCTCTGGCTGGCAGGGATGGCATCTGTCTGTCCCTTGTCGATTAGAGCGACATTATCCAACTGTGGGTGTCTGTGAGCTCATGTATATGGACGAGGGCAGTTAGGGTTCAGCTGCCCCGTGATGTTGCATGAGAAACTGTTTTAAAAGATGTGGGCTTCTCACTGTAACTAATAAGAAGATTGAAGTCTGCATGGAGTTGGTTCTGTGTGCGTGTGTGTTTTTAAGTAAAATCAGTTTGGGATACAAAACAAAATAGTAAACATAATGGAAACAGTAAAAATAAGAATTATTATTACTATTATTATTATTATTATGATATTCAGTTTCATCAACCATATTTTAGGAACATTTTAATAATCTAGAATTCTTTGGAATATGATGTCTGAATAAAGTGTTTATTCTAATTATTCTTTTTGATGGCAGTGAAATGTTGTGCTCTATATTCTTTCTGGTTGGGTCAGACATGACCAAATTGTAAGGAAAGTGATAATACAAATCCCAACACGCTTTGGCAGTGGACTACATGCATAATGTAATTTTAAGTATATTTGCTGTCTGAACAACAACTTCTGTTGTGCCAACATGCCTATTGCAAAGATTACAAAAAAGAAAATAGGTTGGTTGACTTGTAAAGTAATACTGGTTGTCTTTGTGGCTTTGAGTTACAGGACTTTCCACCACCTCCTTAGGTGAGATTTGAAAATATACTGAACAAAAATATAAACGCAACACTTTTGTTTTTGCTCCCATTTTTAATGAGATGAACTCAAAGATCT
>JAOTRS010144097.1:0-12375 GCA_028565755.1 Dinotopterus cunningtoni | reverse complement strand
TTTGACCTCTGTCATTGCCAACAAAGGGTATATAAAGTATTGAGATGAAATTTTGTTATTGACCAAATACTTATTTTCCATCATAATTTGCAAATAAATTCTTGAAAAATCCTACAATATGATTTTCTGGAATTTTGTTCTTATTTTGTCTCTCATAGTTTACAGGCTTCTCTCATTTTTCTTCATTATTGTGTGCACAATAGCCAAAGAGGTCTCAGACATAACTTTGGGATGCTGACTCGAGGACCCGCGAGCTCGAAGTAGCATGGACATCCAAACTATAGAATCTGACAAATGTGTATGGAGAGGACCAACCTGACGCATCACACACTTGCTGCAAGGGGACACCTCTTGCCAGAGCAATTGATGAGGCAATCCCCCTGATGAGCCCTGATTCCTAGAGGCAAAGTGTGACCACGTGCCTCATAGGCTAGAGCAATAGCATCTTTCACCCAATGTGACAGCGTTTGTCTAGTGGCGGCCGCCCCCCGGTTGCGGCCCCCATAGCATATAAAACACTGCTCTGACTTACGCCACTGGCTAGTGCGGTGGATGTAAATCTGAAGAGTACAGACTGGACACAGTAAGTGAAGTCTTTCCTGCTCCGGTGCTGTAAAAGACGGAAGACAGAAGGCTTCGAGAACAACTGGGTGCATCGTCGAGAATGGAAATTTCGGAAGATAGTTCGGTTGAGGATGCAGAATAGCTTTGACTAGCCCAGGGGCAAAGTCTAGGCAGGATGGGGAGGCTGACAAAGCCTGCAGATCTCCAATTCTCTTCAAAGGGACTGTCGCTCTAGTGGGCGGCCTTAACCATTTAGCTCCACGAATAAAACAGGCAACTAAAGGGTGCTATCCTACAGAACCCCCCTCAGTCAGAACATGACAAGCCGAAATAGCGGCTACGTACATTCTGAGAGTACTAGGGCATAGGGCCGAGGACAACTTTTCTTGCAGAAACTCCAGCACTGAAACAATTCAGCAGTGGACTGGGTCTACATGTTTTGCGATGCACCAACTTTTAAATATACTCCATTTGGGGGCATATCTTCTTCTAGTGGAGGGAGCCTTAGCATTTAGAATTGTTTCAATTACGCTGGCTGGAAGATTAGCATCTCCTAATTGGTCCCCCTTAGGGGCCAGACGTGAAGGTTCCAAAGCTCGGGCCGGGGATGAAATATTGTCCCCTGTGCCTGAGACAGAAGATCCCTCCTCACTGGAATCACCCACGGTGAGCCATCAAGGGGAGATATTAGACCCGGGAACCACACTATGGTCGGCCAACGGGGCACTATCAATAAGAGGCGCAAACCTTGTTGATGGACCCTCGCCAGGACTCCTGGGAGCAGAGCTATCGGAGGAAATGCATAAAGACGTAATCTGGGCCACGTATGGGCCAACGCATCCAGACCCAGGGGAGCTGGAGGAGTCAAAGAGAAGTAAAGGGGACATTGTGCTGTTTCTTGCGAGGAAAAGAGGTCCACCTCTGCTACATAAAATCTCTCCCAGATTTGACTGACTACTTCCAGGTGGAGTTTCCATTCCCCATGTGTCACAGCTTGTCTGGACAGCAAGTCTGCTCCCACATTCATATGTGAAATCCTCTGGCTCTTAGCCACAACTGAAACGATCTCAAGGCCCAAGGGTATCACCGTGGACGCAGCTGCCATGAGACCTAAAGATCTCTGAAAGTAATGAACAGTCACTTTCTGGCCTAGCTTGATTTCCTTCAGGGTGTTGAGAATGGATTCGACACAAGCAGGAGACAGCTTTGCCCACATTGCGATTGAATCTCATGTGACGCCCAAATATGTTGTCTTCTGAGCAGGAAAGAGAACGCTTTTCATGGCTCTAAGTCTCAATCCTAAAGAATCGAGATGAGCTAGGACGACATCCCGATGTTGAAGCACTAGCTTCTGAGACTGAGCCAGAATCAGCCAGTCGTCTTTGTTATTCAAAATGCGGATGCCCTGGAGTTGTAAAGGAGCCAGGATTGCATCCATGCATTTTGTGTATGTGTGGGGTGACAGAGCTAGGCCAAATGGAAGGACCCGATACTGGTAAGGTCCCCCCCGCCCCGAAAGCGAACCTCAACTTCCTGTGTTGTGGCAATATTTCTATATGGAAATATGCTTCCCTCAGGTCGATTGTTACAAACCAATCTTCTGGTTGGATTTGAGAAACAATCATTTTGACAGTCAACATTTTGAACCTGTATTTTCTGAGATAGCGAAGATCTAAAATTGGACGCAGCCCCCCGTCTTTCTTGGGAACCAAGAAATACCAACTGTACTAGCCTGACTCTCTGTCTGGCAGGGGAACATGTTCTATGGCCCCTTTTTCCAGCAAAGTCTGCAATTCCTGTGTCAGCAGATGCGCCCTTTCCGGTTTTAACGGAAGTGGAGACCATGCCGTTGAAACGTGGAGGACGATGTGCAAACTGAATCCTGTAGCCTCTCTCTACTGTACAGTCCTTCGTACCCGAGGAAATATGCTGGGCAGTAGCTTCCAGCTAACTCCCTGGGGGTGCCAGGGAGGAGACTTTATTCTGTGAAGGAATTCTAGGAATTCTCCTCAATTCTAGGAATTCTCCTCAGGTCCGGTCTCTTTGAGGCGGATTGCGAAGCGCGGTGAGCCCCACCCCAGTCTCTACGAGGGGGTGCCCAGCTCGTCACACTCTCCTTCTGCGCCTCACGCCTCGTGAGAGCCAGACCTGGTCGGGACTAAGTGGCCGATGGTCCCGACTTTTGAGCACCCTCCCAAAGGCCTGTTCATATAGTTTCGCCTCTCGAAACCTAGTGGCGACAAAAGGCCGAAAAGCGAGACGGGGGCATCAAGAACGAAAGAATGATCCTTATCCTTGATGCTCATGAGGTTTAGCCACAGATGTCTCTCCGTGGACACCATGGCAGCACAGGCCATCTGCTTGGTTGCACGGAGAGACAGATTTGTGGCCCGGCATAGTTTTACGAACGCCCTTTCATCAATAGACCCGCCAGTGCTCAAGTCTTTCAGCAGGTCAGCCTGGTAAGCCTGCAAAACTGCCATGGTGTGCAGTGCAGCACCAGCCTGACCCGCTGCCTGAAAAGCTTTCCCCACCAGGGAAGATGTCAGTCTACACGGCTTGGTGGGGAGTGTGGGCTTTTTCAGGGAGGATGATGTCCCAGGAGAGAGATAGCCCGCAAGCGTCTCTTTTATCTGATGCATCATCATATAACCCCGTGCCTTCGCATCAACGATATTTGAATAAATCGAAGTCGATGGCACGAAAACACTGGATGAATAAGGCTTATTCCATGAAGGAGTTAACTCGTCATGGAGGTCGCCAAAGAAGGGGAGAGAGAGTCGTTGAGGCCCCTTCCCCCCGCCACCCGACAGAAACCTGTCATCTAATTTTAAGCGCTTGGGGGGAATCTCGCTTTTGCGGCCAGTCGATATGCAATCGCTCGACCGCACATGTTACTTCTTCCAGTAACTCCTCATATGCTCTGTCATCACTAGAGGGGCGTTTTGAGGTGGCTATCTCCATTTCTGCAGAAGCAAGAGAGGAAGTCTCTTCTGCCCATTCACAAGAAGCACTGGGCGCTAAAACTTCCTGATCCAGCGAGAGCGCGAGAGAAAGGGGGGATTCTGTCTCATGCGCATCTGCTAGATCGGCACGTGAACCCCACGAATGCGCCACGAAGCACCTTAATAGGGAGGAGATCACAGTGCTCACACTCTCCCTGGAGCCCGAGGAAAGCCCGAGGCGTGCTTTTCCCCCAAACACTTTAAAGAAAAAGTGTGAAGATCGCTCTCCGAAAGAGATCTGTCACATGGAGGCACGCATCTCCTATCAAACTCTGCCATATTGGTAAGTTATCTAACACTTTCTTTGCTTTTGTTTGTATATTTGCTTTGCACACACACGCAAACACAATGTGGTCCTTGAAGACAAAAAGACCTGAGGATGTTTCCGGCTCACTCCTGTTTATAACCTGCAGGTGCACCTAATCAGATGACATCACCTGACCGAGGTCATATATGCCAAAATTTGGCGTGTTTGATACACACATGCTTCACAACCGATTGAACAAAAGGGACGTTCCCCGTAGCATTTTCGCTCAGCATCATCATTCCCTTTTGAAAGGGAACTTGCACATTTGGTGGCTAACTAAATACTTTTGATGTGTGGGTTATCAGACCATGTTAACAAATAACAAACTTTTTAGTGCATTTAAATATGTATTTAAATTATATTTATTTTATTAAAAACACAAGTTTTGTCTAATAACCAAGGTTTTTTTTTAACTGTTGTATAATTATTTAAAAAATTAATACTTTTAATCATATTTAATTTGGATTTAAAAGTGGCTTCCTCTAAGAATTAATAATCATAATCATATAATAGTAGTAATGCTATTAATAAAATGGTCCTTAATGTTAAGACATTTAATATTTCATTGGAAATTAAATGTTGTTGTGGGAACAATTTACTAAAAAATAAATACATAAACACCAAAAATTCCTACCTGAGGATGTTAACACACATCTGATGGTGTCAACATCTACACTATATATAAAACAGCTGTGGGCAGCGGGCAGTGCATGGTCAGTAGGCGGTGGTGTTTGCACAGGTAATCACATGCGATTATCAGCTTTAACGTCATACTGTGGGCATGTCACAGGCGTACCACTCCCTCTTTAAGGATAGGCAGCGCCATCATCAACTTTTACTTCATACTGTGATCAGGTCACAGGTGCTCCTCAATAAATATAACTGTAGGCAGTGTTGTCTGCAGCAATAAACAGATATGTCAGGCGGAGCTCATAGCTACTGAAACCCCAGATCAAACTGCAAAGCATTTACAGTGAAGGTGCATACGACAGGCAGAAGTAAGGGCTACCAAAACATTGGAGCAGTGTGACAACTGGCAGCAAGTTGATAGCACATTCCATTCACAGGTAATGGTAGCATGCAGGCATCAGGATATGTGGATGGAGCCTTGAGTAACCTCTAGTAACTTATACGACAAGAGATCTTTAAAAGCTATTGAAGGTTTTAGAAATACAAACTATTACATTTTATTGTAAACATTTATGCAACATTTAACATTTTGGAATCAACTTTTACATATTCAAAACATTTTTAATGTACGGAGGTTTTCTGAATTTTACAGAAAAACACATGCTGGACATGCTGAACATGTTTTGTCCCAGTTCTCAAGAATGACTGATATGCACACCCCTTTAAATACCACTCAATTTTAAGAGTTCTGTTAAATCTACTAAATCACTTAATACAAAGGGTAGTTTCACCTTTTACCACGACAATTACCCAAAGCATGAATCCAACTAATTAAAAAATAAGATGCCAAGCTGACATAATGATAGGTTAGGGTGCTTTTGCAATAAAATGGCTAAATATTGCGAATGATTGACTATTACCCAAAAAGACTGATAAAATCTTAATAAAAAAAAAAAAAGCATTATGCAACCAGGTTATTTTGGACACATTTATGGGACCAGGTTATTGCACTATTTGCCCTAAAAAATAAATACATAAATGATGCAATTTTAACATGGCTGTGTAGGCTTTTTATAACTACTATATACAGTATGCTAGTTGTGACGAAAGGAACCTAGGAAGCACTATTTATTCATCTACTAATCTCATGCAGGTAATCTTAACTGCAAATAGAATGCAAATTTGACAGCGCATGCAACCTAGATGGCATGAGTCAAAAAAGTAGCTATAAGTAATTAAAATTTTATTATATCTAGTTAATTATTCTTTATTGAATAAATTTAACTAGATATAACAAAGTTGCTGAGATTATCATGTCCCTTAATGACATCATAAAGCTCCCCACT
The DNA here is from genome assembly GCA_028565755.1 of Dinotopterus cunningtoni. Classification (NCBI taxonomy): domain Eukaryota; kingdom Metazoa; phylum Chordata; class Actinopteri; order Siluriformes; family Clariidae; genus Dinotopterus; species Dinotopterus cunningtoni. The sequence continues at coordinate 6,523 of JAOTRS010144097.1, read as the reverse complement.
TCTCTGATTTGTCCTAACTTAATGGCCATACCCAGAGCATATCTATAAATACATTAAGACTGTATGGCTTAAGGACTGTTCAAGCAGAAGCATAGGACACACTTGGTGATGTTATCCTTTGTAATACTTCTTTCTCTTAGCCAGGCAAAAGGAGAAAATTGCCATATTCTGGAAACCCCAGCAAGTCCTCTGTTGTCCAAAGATGGAGATCTAATAATAGGAGCTATCTTTTCAGTACATCGTGGTACAGAGATTCAGTCACTGGCCTATACTGAAAAACCTCAACCTTTAACCTGCATTAGGTTTGTCGTACTGGAAACAATAACACTGTTTTGATTTTGCTGAATCTGTACTTTTGCAGTATTCATTTTAGTTTTATTTTATAGTATAAATTATAAGCTATTTCATATTTTTTATGTGTATTTGTAGAATTGACCTCAGAGAATTCCGCCTGGCTCAAACCATGATGTTTGCAATTGATGAAATCAACAGAAGCAACACCTTGCTCCCAAATATCTCACTTGGTTACAGGATTTATGACAGTTGTCTCTCAAGTTTGTTTTCTATGAAAGCAGCCATGGCTTTTATGAATGGTATGGACATGACAGCAGATGATTCTTGCTCTGGACAACCAGTAGTACAAGCCATCATAGGAGAATCAGAGTCTACTCCTACTATAGCCCTCACACGAACTACAGGGCCGTTTATCATCCCTGTGGTAAGCATATGTTATTTCAACAATTGTTTGAAAACTGTTTTTGTTACAAAACACACATTGGATATGCATTAGATGATTATTATTTATTTTATTTATAGAGATGTGGTATTAATACATGTATTTTTATATTTTTACTGATTATCAATCCTTTAATATAAGTCTTTCTAGCTGCAAAAGTTAAGATTTAACTTTTAGAGACAATTCACTTTTAGAAACAACTTACAGACAAACAAGGTTTTCAGATCTTTTTGCATTATCTATCTTTCATGGCTATTCTTTGGTTTTCTTCAACAATCACATAAACACACAGATAAACTACAGACAAACTAGGTATGTTAAACTGTCTGTAGGAAAGAAAGAATTTGCGAATAATTCACATGTTCACCACATTCCGGTCTTTCCATGACTGTCTGTGCATCCACCACAAACCTGACCTAAATAAAGTTGTAAAGCCAAATATATAAACTGTTATTCATTTATATGACTTTTACATTTACATAAATGTACTACTGAAATTTTGGTCTAAATAATACATAGTCACTGTTATCACCAAATTCTACTTTTAATTTGAATTTCTCAATTTCTGCTATGTTAATTTTCTATTGCATAGATAAAAAAATGCACCAAAATACAATTTATGTCCTATGCTGTCCTATGTCCTAGGTAAGCCATGCTGCCACATGTGAATGTTTGAGCAACAGAAAACAGTACCCTTCTTTTTTCAGGACCATAGCAAGTGACTACTACCAAGGTAGAGCACTGGCATATTTGGTCAAGCACTTTGGCTGGTCTTGGGTTGGAGCTGTGTACAGTGATAATGACTATGGCAACAATGGAATAGCTATTTTTCATAAGGCAGCCAAAGAGGTTGGAATATGTGTTGAGTACTCTGAGAAGTTTGACCGGTCATATCCTGCCAGAATGATTAAAGTGGTTGATATTATTAAGAAAGGCACTGCCAAAGTAATTATTGTATTTTTTGCCTACTTTGATATGAACATTCTAATAGAACAGCTTCTCCTAAAGAATGTCACTGGGTACCAGATGATTGGTGTTGCATGGATTTCTGCTGTCGATCTAGCAACTCCAGCAAGTTATAGGGTATTGGCCGGAGCCATTGGTTTTGATGTGGGGAAATTGAAGCTCAATCGTTTTGCTGACTATGCTGTCAACAGATTTTGGCAAAAAGATTTCCCTTGCTTGTCTACAGAGGGAAACTTTTCACAGACTTACACATCCTGTAGCAAATATGATGATGTAATTCAATTTAAAAACTACAGTAAGGATATAGCAGAATTGAGGTATATTAATAATGTCTACAATGCAGTTTATGCTGTAGCACATTCTCTACACAGTCTGTTAAGATGCACAGAAAACCAGGGTTGTGAGAAAAATAAAACAATACAACCATGGAAGGTAACACAAATAAGAGAAGGAAAACTCATGTCTGTGACTGATACTGTCATGAAATAAATATGTAATTTCTTTTCCATGTAAAGGTTGTTAACTCTTTAAAAAAGGTCAATTTTATGAGCAATGTAGGAGAACAAGTGTGGTTTGACACCACTGGGGCAACAGCTCCTAAGTATGATGTGGTGAACTGGCAACAAGGGATCAACGGAGAAGTACAGTTTAAGGTTTTGGGCTATTATGATGCCTCTCTACCAAACGGACAACAATTTGTCTTAAATGCTGAAGATATACTATGGGCTGGAGAGAAAAAAGAGGTAATCCTTGGTGTTTTTGGTTGAAAAAAAAATTAACTGTTGAATTATTATTATTATTATTATTACTATTATTATTATTTATTGTTTAATTTTTAAAAATAAAAATACAGCCCTGGTTGACCCTATATAAGTACTTTTGGCAAATTAATCTATTGATTTAAAATAAATTAACAAATAAATAAATAAATAATAATAATAATAATAATAATAATAATAATAATAATAATAGTATCCATAATATCTTGTTCATTTTAGAAGCCAAGGTCTGTGTGCAGTGAGAGCTGTCCTCCAGGCACCAGGAAAGCTGCACAAAAAGGAAGACCTGTTTGCTGCCATGACTGTATACCCTGTGCTGAGGGAGAGATCAGTAACCAGACAGGTAATGTTAGCGTTAGTGAGTTTCAAAGGCGAATTGTTAATTGTACATTGTGTATTCTTCTATTATTATTTAGGATACGGTTCCTCTTCAATGGTATTTATAAATAAAAAATAGATACAGTTTTTGTTTCTTCCTAATGATGATAACCATGATTATTTTGCAGATTCAAGTAACTGTGAGCAGTGTCCAAGAGAATTTTGGTCTAATGCTGTGAGAGATAAATGTGTCCTAAAGGTTATAGAGTTTCTTTCATTTACAGAGGTTATGGGGATGGTATTGGTACTTTTTTCCTTGTTTGGAGCTATATTAACCATGCTAGTTGCTATTTTATTTTTAATAAAAAAGGACACTCCAATTGTTAAAGCCAACAACTCTGAGCTGAGCTTCTTGCTGCTCTTCTCTCTGACTCTGTGTTTCCTTTGTTCACTTACATTCATTGGACGGCCCTCTCAGGGGTCCTGTATGCTGCGCCACACAGCATTTGGGGTCACATTTGTCCTTTGTATCTCTTGTGTTCTGGGGAAAACAGTAGTGGTGTTAGTGGCTTTCAGGGCTACACTTCCAGGCAGTAATGTGATGAAATGGTTTGGGCCTCTACAGCAGAGACTCAGTGTACTGGCATTCACTTTTATACAGGTCCTTATTTGTGTGCTTTGGTTAATAATTTCTCCTCCTTTCCCCTACAAGAACATGGACTACTACAAGGAAAAAATTATATTAGAATGTAACTTGGGCTCAGCTATAGGCTTCTGGGCCGTATTGGGTTATATAGGACTTCTTGCTTTCTTGTGTTTTATTTTAGCATTTCTAGCTAGAAAGCTGCCAGATAATTTCAATGAAGCTAAATTTATTACATTCAGCATACTCATATTCTGTGCTGTGTGGATAACCTTTATTCCAGCGTATGTCAGCTCTCCTGGGAAGTTTACTGTAGCTGTGGAGATATTTGCCATCTTGGCCTCCAGTTTTGCTTTATTATTCTGCATATTTACACCCAAATGTTATATTATTCTGTTTAAGCCTGAACTAAACACAAAGAAAAATATGATGGGTAAAATGGCATCTAAAACAACCTAAGAAACATTTTTTTCTTTTGTGCTGCAAACAAGTATAGTGGTACCATGGCATACAAATTTAATCTGTTTTGGAGGCGAGTTCTTGTGTCAAAATGTTGTATTGCAAAACAAATTTTCCTATATGAAAATAATGTAAATGTAGATAATCCATTCCAGCCTCCCAAACATATTGCCAATTTTCAACACTATAATCATATTTGTGAATATAAAACAATCAAAACATTTAGAAAAGACATAAATAAAACATTAAAACCTCACTTAACCATAATTTATAATTCTTCTTGGCCCCGGCTGCTTTAAAAAATAAATTGAAAGTGGCTCTCTTCTTGCCTCTGTCCTTGCCTAAATTCACTTTGCTTGGCTTTCCACTGATGCAGACAGGTTTTGAAAGATTCATGGACATATGTGCAAATTAGAAAGTGTTCAGTTTGGTTGCTCATATGCTGAAAATGCTTTGCATGTCGTGGAAATTTCTTGCAAAATGTCTGTTCTTGAGGCAAAAATTCTTAAAGTGGGGTGTTCTTATGCAAAGGTACCACTTCACATTGTTATTTTAGCTATGAAATGTTGAACTTGGACACATAATGCCAAATACAATCAACCAAAAAACATTTAGAAAACCTTTTATTATACCTAATATATGGATGGACATGAACACTGATTGAAATCATCATAAAAATCAAAACTGTATCTAATTTTTGCTCATAGAAATATTTTTATTATTCATCAATACACAAGTTTGAGATCATGAATGTAAAACAAATATATCACTGGCATTAACAATCTGTGATATGTCAAATTTCATTTTAAAAAAGCCAAGTTGAGTGATTTCTTCTCATATTAAAAAGGCTACTAATATTTTTTTCTGCATTATGTTAGTTTCAGTTTATTGTAATAAACAAACACATGAATGTATTTTGGTTTTACTTACAATTGTAAAATTGACCATGAATTGACCGTGATCTTTGTAATAAAGGCAATTCAACAGAGGGTTAGTTTACAGGATTTATGACATTTGTCTTTCAAGATTTTTAACTATGATGGCAATCATTGCTTTAATAAATGGTATGGACATAACAGCATATGATGCATGTTCTGAACTAGCAGCTATAAAGCAGAGCACTATAGCACTATAAAAAAATAAAACAAAAACAGATCCCAATGGTAAGTGGTTTAATCATTATTTTAAACCACATGAACTATGCCTTATAGAGAAGTGCCTACAATTAATATATTAAATATATATTTTGAACAAATTAATTCAAACATGACCAAGATACAGAAGGATAGACTTCTCGCAAAAGAGGTTTCTGGTAGGCAAACACACAAATCTCACACAAGATTAATAATACCCCGAGACAGCAGCAATGAAACCTTAAGCGCTGTCAGCTTTCCATTTATAGGCCAATATCCCACCTCCCCTTTCACTTCACAATGATGAAGTGGTAAATTGTGTACTTCTGGCCTCAGATCAGGATTGTGTCTTCTTGACTGTGTTGTTTGATGTTAGGGCTGCTTTCGACACCATTGATCATACTATTCTCCCACTGCTTTTATTCTCTTTTAATTCTTCTTCTGGGTAATATCATTTGTTTCCACTTCCACTGTTGTGCCATTGCCACACAGTTATGACATATAACTCGGCAAAGCAAGGTACCAGTGAAGTACTGGTACCAGGAATACATGCAGCTAGAAGTAAGCTTTCTGATCAGGCAGTAACTCTGAATGGCCTTTCTATTTCATTATGTGCAGCAGGTAATAACATTGGAGGGGTTATTGATATTACTAGGATGTTTAATAAGTAAATAATTAGACATATTGCCAAGACAAGACATATAATGTCACTAGATGATGCAAAACTGTCCTACTATGTGGATAAATAAGGTCCAGCTACTCCAGGCGGATGAGTCAAGCAATAATTCTACCATAAATTTACTTTACTACTATTACTAATACTACTATTGACCTGTAATCACTAATTGGTCTCTACTAATCAATAATTCGTTCCGAATTTCCCCATAAGAAATAATGGAAACTTTGATGATTCGTTTTAAAAGTATTAATATAAAAATAGCTAATACAAAATTAAAAATAAAAAGTAAAACAAACAAATTAACCTGCACTTCATCTTTGAAAAGAATTCCGACAGAGCAGTGTTTCCATTTGTGTGTATGTGTGCGTTTGTGTGTATGAAGCTGAAGTAAAAGGAGAGGAGGAGGGAAGGGTCTGCTGTGTAGGAAGACCTTCACACACACGCGAGCACAAATGGAAACACTACTCTGTCGGGAAACTTAACAAGGACAAGGAACAAAGGAACTACTTTAACAAGAAAGCTCTCTTATGACACTTGTTTTTGCTTTACGCACGCAAATTTTGCTCGTCTTGCAAAATGATCGCAGACCAAGTTACTCACAATCCAAGGTTCCACTGTATAAAAAAAGTTCTGAGAAAAATGATCTCTTGTTTCTAGCTGACAGGAGCAGACCCTGATATGGTTTTCTGCTGTTGTAACCCATCCTCCAAAACAAAGTTCCCTTTCAAAAGCTATACTCGATGCTGCGTGAAAACGCTATGGGAACATCTTTCTGTGTTGCCGGTTGTGAAGCATGTGTGTATCAAACAC